>JAODUH010021358.1:0-25300 GCA_027564835.1 Typhlichthys subterraneus
TGGGCAGGGAGTGACGGGCAAACAGGCTCAAATACAAGGTAAACACATGAAGTGACGAGACTAGCACAGGACTGGGAACACGAAACATTACAAATTCATACAACAAAACACATTGAAATAAGTGACTGCACTGAAAGCTAAGCAGCAAACCACTACCATATGTAAATCTCCACTCATGGAAAAGAACACAAACAATATTTTCTGAGGCATGTTTTTAAAGAAACTTCTTAATGCTTCTTAATGCGTGAACCCTAGGACAGTTCATGCAGTACACATTACATCTAAAAATAAAATGCTAAATTGCTTGGCTTGTCTTAAAGCTCAGCTTCTTCTAACATTTACCACTGCTGCTGTTCTTCTCTTAATCATTACGCTTTGCTTTTCATTTCTCTTGATCTGGTATTTTCTGTTTTGCTGCTGGCTGGCTAGGCTGCTAATGCTACTCTCTCTCTCTCTCTCTCTCTCTCTCTCTCCCTTTTTCTGCACTTGCTTGCAGACTGGCCAGTAATGGTGTCGCATCTCTCCTTAGTGACTCTGCCTCGTGTGCCCGCCGAGAGCAGCGGCGTGAGCAGTACCGACAGGTGCGCGAGCACATGCGCCGTGATGACGGCCTCATGCAGGCCTGTGGCTGGAGTGTGCCGCCTCGCTTCAAACAGGTGAAGTACCTCTACTATAGCGCTCAGCTACAATACAGCAGTGCACCCTACTGTAACGCTCTGCTTCCACGCAGAAAGGTTTTGATCAAATAACCACTATTCAAATAACATCTATGTATAATAAAATATATGTTAAAAACAACCACAAACAGCACTGAAAAGTATATGCACGTTTCATTGGTGCAATGATTTAAACAAAACCGAAATAATAAAATAAAAAAAGTTTTATCATGAAATGTAAGAAGCCTGAAATAACACATAATAACGAAAAGGTCTAGAACAGAGTACAGAACTGTACTCTGCAGTTGCATATTCTAACCAGAATGGCCGCCAGTATTCAGCATTGTTGCAAAGGTAGAGGTAGTGCCAGGCAGCTCTAACTCTGCTCTCCCACAGAATGGAGGTCAGACAGACAGCATTCAGGACAGCCCGCTGAAGAGACAACAGGTGAGTGAGACTGACCATGGCCTACCATGCACTTCGGTGCCTCCACCCCTTTTCCACAAGATAACTGACAACACAACAAAACATAAATTGAAGCAGTTAACATATTAGAAGGTTTTGACACTGAATTAACACATTCTCTGTGGTACAGTATATACAACTATTGAACTAAAAAATAATGTGTAATTTAAAAAAAAATGTGATGTATGACGACAAATTTGCTAGTGACGTGTTTTAATTTAGTTATATTTGACACAATGTAAACACAACAACTGTGTGTCGTTGTGCTCTCTTGTTAATACCTCCTTAAAAGGTGCATTATTATTATTATTATTATTATTATTATCATTAACTATCAACATTTATCCTCTCTGTCTGAACTTGCCCTGCCTAATACAGGGATGAATGTATCCCTTGATTATATTTTTTATTGCCTGTGTTTCAATTACATGAGTACATTATAAAGTATGAATACTGAAATTCTCTGTAATTTTACTTTTGCTCTTCTCTAATTGTTTCTGACCATACAGTGAGGAACAGTGTGCAGTAGATATTGAGCTGGTATTTTGTTATAGTGTCCATTATGATACCTGCTAGTCTCAGATTGTCGCTCACCTTTGTTTTTAGACGACCAATGAAAAAGAGGACAACCGGATAAAGAATGTGCCTGTTCCTGTGTACTGTCGTCCCCTTGTGGAAAAGGATCCCCATAGAAAGGTAGGTATTACCTGCCGCTAAGACCATCTTGTTTCACTTTGCAGGTCAGGTTGGATACCCAGACGATACCAGGGTGATTCTTCATGTTAAGGAACTTTCATGTCCCCAGGTTCTAAATTCATGTTAGAAATACTTTACTGCAAAATAAATAGCTGTGTTATGAAAACTATTGCTAATTGCACCACCAAAAAAAATATATGCTCCAAAATAATGATTTACAATTTTTACAATGTTTTAAACATCAATGTTTAAACCTGTCCCCAACCCAGACTTTCAAACTTCTCTACTCCAATAAATTGATAGAAAGTGATAAATTGATTGAAAAATCACAATGTGTGTTCTTATAACAACTAAAAAATACATATAACATATTTCTTGGGTTCATATCTATACAAATGTTGCATTCTTATGAACAATGTGTACCACAATAGCATATAATTACTGTATATACTTTTGTAAGAGTAACACTTGTTTATGTTGTAACCATGGAAATGAAGACTGACATGTCAGCCATGTGAAAAGAATATACTTATTCAACGTCATTACCAAATATGTGGTTATATCAATATTTTATTACTAAAAAAGACAATTTCACATTATTTATGTGTTTAAAGTGCATAGTTTACTAGATGTGGAGTAGTGTTCGCAAATCCATGACCTAACGTATTTTTATCCTGAAAAAGTACAAACACAACTTGTGATGATAATGACATCCTAGTTATGGTATAATGACAGATTTTAAGTTTCACCATCAATATTTTTTTTAACAGTTTACAAATTAAAGTTAGAGAAGCATAATATTGTGATTTTAAAGTGAAATTCAAGTATAATGAAATAAATAGTATTACACAGTAATAAGATAAAACACCCACGTCTCCATTATACTTATAAATGTTGTGCATTCTTTCTATTTTTTGGTTGATTATAATGTGCCAATTATTCCATTGATTGACCAAAACATTATGTCTCTCAAAACACTGTCATTAACACTACAATAATTCATTTACAGCAAACTACGTTTTTACATTTTTTTAAATTATTTCCTTTTGAATAAATATGTTAATCTTAATAACTGAATGAATGATATGCTTGTTATTTTATTTTAAAGACAGTTTTTTATGATGTGATGGGAATAACATTTTGCTGTCCCACTTAAATAAAGCAAATACATGTAAATAGTATAATTCTATGTATGCTGTATGTATGCTGTATGTATTATATAATGCTGGCAGTTAATGCCAGCATTAACTGTAACATTGTTTTGACCTAATACAATTTTAATTATAAAAAATTTGAATTTTCAAAAGTTAAGATGGTCAAAGTGCCTCTAATTGAAGAATCACACAGCAATAGATTTCACTCAAATCAATCAGTCAAAGAGCAACACGTGTGTGAATGTTTTTTTATGAAAACAGGTTATCAGGTGAATAGACCTACTGTAACCTGCATGCCAGCTGGTTTGTTTACATAGAAACATCTGGGAAGCCGTCCATTGAAAATGTTTTAAAAGGGCAGGTGCTTTCAAAAAATACATGTGGTGATTGGACGAACATCAATTATTGCTGAAGCCAGTCGGAAGAAGTGTGAAAACATATTTTCTACTGAGAAAAGCTTTTAGTGCCGTACTTTGCTCTTCTAATAAAACTGATGCTATTGTAGCACAGTGTTAACCTCTTTAGGAACTGCCATTGTTGGTTTTTTGCTGCTTGTCCACATAAACCACATCCGTAGCTGTCACTACGACGCTGATTGGTCACACACTAGCTTTGCCAGACTGATGTACAAAGGCAAAGTCAAACTGAAGCTCGCGAGATCAGGATGGTCTTGATGGTCTAGAACAGGGGTGGCCAACCCTGGTCCTGGAGAGCGGCAGCCCTGCTTGTTTTAGATGTCTCCCTGCTCCAACACACCTGACTATAATCAATGGGCTTCTGCAGAGACTGATAACGAGCCATTCATTAGAATCAGGTGTGTTGGAGCAGGGAGACATCTAAAACATGCAGCACAGGGGCCCTCCAGGACCAGGGTTGGCCACCCCTGCTCAAATAGGTTAATTCACTATGAACTGTTTGTCTATCAGAAGCATTTCTTGGCATAAAATAGAACCAAATGGTTAAAAATATAAAAAGTGGACCAAATGTTTCAAGCCTATCTAACAGTTGCTGAGAAGTGGGTGTGTGTGAGGGCAGGAAATGATTAACCATATATACGCTGTTTGACAACAGGCACGAACACGCCTTGAGTTATCGGAAGCGTTTTCACTTTTCTCCTGAAATGTTCTGTCCCTGCACCGCACGCATGAGCGTAGCCTTTCAGTTGACAGACTCTATGGGCAGTGTTGTTCTAGTGTACTCATCAACACACATGTACAGGATTGATTTCACACATGTTCCCCCTATGTTCACTGGCCCTTTTGTTCTGAAAGGTCTTGCATAACAAAGTGTTAAATCACAGTGATGATAGTAAACATAGCCAGTGCTATATTGCATTGCATAAAGGGTACAGTACATATTCCATTGTAATGGATGACTCTGGTGTCTCTTTATGTTGTCTCCATAGAATTATCCTCTAGCTGTAACCTTTGCTTTTATGTGTGATCTTGTATTGCGCTGTAGCAAGCAGAAAGCCTACATCGACCAGCGCTGGCAGGATGTCCGGGTGGGAGACTTTGTCCGTCTGTCCTGTAATGAGATCATCCCAGCTGACCTGCTGCTGCTGTTCTCCTCGGACCCCCACGGCGTATGCTACATCGAAACAGCTAATCTGGATGGAGAGACCAACCTCAAACAGAGGCAGGTGGTCGCAAACCTTCCAATGCAGGTATGACTACTGTGGTACCAGTGTGTATTATTTTACTAGTGACAGTGTAATAGGGAGGGGGGGGGGGAGTGCTGGCTGTCATCACCTTGTTGATTCAATGAAAGTAGACATGTCAACTTTCTAGTTTATATATAGTGTGTATATACTATACACTCTCAAACACACATGCCCGTGTTTATATTTTTATTTGCCAGTCAGATACATAAACATAGCATTTCATATGTACAATAATAATAACCTACATCTCTGGATAGAGCAATGGATCAGTTTATTTGGCTTTATTATCCATTTATAAAAATGTTTTTATATTTAATGTATATGTTATATTAACATTTATATTTATATTATTTTAAAACTTGTACAGTGGTCTCTGTTTTTTCCAGGCTGTACATATTATAACATTTAGAATTATTAGATGTTCTTTTAATCCCTATCTATCTGTTTCGTCCCAGGGAGCAGAATTTACTCCAGACACTTTCCACAGCCGCATTGAGTGTGAGAATCCCAACAATGACCTCAGCAGGTTCCGAGGTTACATGTAAGTCACCTTATAAGGTTACATGTTAGGTCCTTTACGTACAGTACGTTGTATGAGTTTGTGGAATACACATTTCCATCTATTCTGTAGCATCTGTTTTACTTTACTGTTATCTCACAGGGAGCACTCAACCAAGGTCCGAGTGGGCCTCCACATCAATAACCTTCTACTGAGAAGCTGCACCGTACGCAACACAGAGACTGTTGTAGGCATTGTGGTCTATGCTGGTAAGGGCACAGACTCTCCTCAAACATCTGCAGTCTTACTTTCAACTTGGACAATGGCTTCTTTTAGTGTTGTATCTAGTGTTTGGTCTGATCGAGGAAGACTCAGAGAGGCACTGAGTGAGTCAGGCTTATTCATGGTATGATGAGTAGGAAGCCGTTACAGATGCTAACACATGGTTTTCAGATGTATCTGCTCTGTTTAATCCTGTGAGCTATGTTTTTAAATACTTGCTCGTCACATATTGTGTGCACATCACTCACACCATAAACACGCTGTCATAGACATCCTTGAAGCCTTTGACGCATGGACACACAGTATTTGGACATTTCAGAATAAGGCTGCAGTCACACATATGCAAATGAAAAACTTGACAGACCGCCGCCTTCGATGCGAAATTCGTAATCACAAGCCTCCTCCATTCCATCCTGCCTTGCTAAGAAAATGTAGCCAATTGCAAAAATAAGTGACTGGAAATAAGTGACTGGAACTGGTCTGTGACCTGGGTCACTAAACCTTTAGAATTTGTCTCCACATTGTCCAATAGTGCTCGATCAGAATCTGATTAATTTCTATAAGAATAAGTACATATGCAAATACAAGAGTAGTTGCTGCAGAGAGAAGACATTTATATTTACATTTACAGCATTTGGCTTACATGTAGTACACGTGACAATAGTTGGGCAGGTCATACGCCAGCAAATATTCTATTAATAGTATATATATAATAGTTGTCATCATGACTACTACCATGTCAATATATCAATTAAACCATCAAACTAAATTGCTAATGGGCAAAATAATAAAGTGGTTGATGCATAAGAGCAGAATAATTTGTGAATAAATAAGAGAGCAGAGAGAAGATAAAAGAGCATTCATAGAAGACACTTGAGTTAGGATTGAGTGCTAGGAGGTGGAGAGGGTGTGTCTTGAGTCTCTTGTGGAAGATGGCTAATGTTTCAGCAGTCCGGACTGTTGCTGGAAGCCTGTTCCACCAGTGTGGTGCCAGGGCAGAAACCAGTCGAGATTGGAATGAACAAGTCTTCATAGCAATATAGCACAAAGTATAATCCTAATGAATACAAGTGAAATAGAATAAAACATATACAGTATGTGCTGTAGCTGTATGGGACAGTATGTGTGATGCTACTGCTTTATAGTAAACCTTTATGTGTGTGCGTGTGTTTGTGTGTGTACACTGTTTGAAAGCAAAACAATGATTTTGTACATACAAAACATAATGTTTTGTAATTAAATTATGTTTCAAAGCACACAATACAGTGATCTAGGTATACATTTGGTATTTTGTCTGTTTAAATGGTATAAAATGTAGTAATTTAGTTGCTGTGGTATGAGCGTATAATGTGTTCATAATGGAGGGGATACATTGTTACATTTATGCTGTAGGTAAACTTTCAGTAATATTTTTTTTTTTTGCTGTTTAGTGTTACTGATTTATGTGCCATTTCTTTTTATAAAAACATGGTTAGGTTTTAAGTAATAATGGGCCCATGTTGCAAATTAGTATTGAGCATTTGTAAAAGTGTAATGGACAGGTGCAAGGTCATTGTTGTACATTGGTCAGACTCAGAACTGTCAACAGTACTACAGTGACACAGCTTTCTGTAAATGCTGTATTAGCTAGATGGGACTCCCCTAGTGCTTTTGTCCATGCTGGAGGAACCAGTCGGTTGAGTAGTAAGAGTGGTCCATCGTTCTGCTGATAAAGAACATAATAAACAGTATTAAAAGATTAAAGCGAGGAAAAGGCATGGTAATTTATGCCAGGGCTATTCAATTACAAATTCAGGTGGGCCAGATTGTAACCCTCTTGGGCTATTTTGGCTGTTTTAAATAATTAAGATTTTGTATTTATATAACACACTAAAAATAATTTACCATGGTCATGTTTGGTATTATTTTTTTCATCACATGACCTGGTCGTTATTTTAGGAGGGAGTGAAAGAGATAAAGAGATTGAACTGCACTCCGTAGGCTTCTTGATTGTGAATCTGTCTGTGGTCTGCTGTACATGTGTATCCAGTAATGCTATAAGGGCATGGCTAAATTGGTAAAATAGTTGAACATCAATTACCCAGTCATAGCAGCTACCTCTATCTCCAGCCTTTACGACAGCCTGATGTTGTGATGCTGTATTCAGTTTTGTTGCTAGGGACACTTTTAAACTGCCTGATCTGGCAGTGAGTAAAGCCAGTAAGTACAGTGGTGCTAGGAAGTATACACCTTTTATTTCTACCATTACTAGACACATCCTGAATTATTTCAACATGTTCAAAAAGGGTTTGAGCCGAGTGTGCTTGTCTATTTTTGTGTATATATCTGTTTATTCATCTTTTAGGCAGAAATCTGAATAATTCCCGCATGGCGTTCTCCTTGACCTAGATTCTAGTAATCTAAGACAGAGAGAGGCTAAAGCCACTGCATTGTAGGTAGGATCTGAGAGTTGCAATAAGAGCTAGATAAAAGCGCAAGAGAACAATTTTAAAAATCAGGAACTCAAAAGCCCACACCCTCACTCTGGAGCCCTGTTGGTCTGCCATTGTGAAATATCATTGACAAACGCATTGTAGGTGTGTGCATGAGATGGCTGGACCCATCAAAGAAAAGAGGCTTTGATTGGTCCTGGTTGGAATTCTTTCAGGGGCTGTCAACAATCAAAATCGACTTACAGTATAGTAGCCTATATAGGTCGCTGGCAACAAGTGCAGATATTCATTCTCACAGAACATTTCACTCACTCATATCTAACAGGCTGATGTTTAAGGCATTTCTAACAAATTACTAAATGTATAGCCCTAAAAGAGCAACTGCATCCTAAAATGTGTTTTTTGAGCTCTACACTAAATAATACAGTATGTCTAATCTGTGGTGAGATGCTAGTGGTGATATTGACAAAATTCCCATCTTTATAAGCATTTTATGGATTGATAATGGCTCTACACACCATATATATTTTAGATCTCCAAAGGTCCTTGCTGTCTTATTAGTATAATTTTGTAACACTTTCAATTCATATGTTAACATACAGTAAATGTTAACATTTACCCCTCCTCACTTAGCTTCTTGACAACCCTTTTAGTATTTTTCTAAATGGCATTGGGTGGTGTCAGGCTCAGAGCTGGGGGTGAAGTTGTACTTTATATCCTACCTACACAAATACATTATTGATATTATACTGTATACTATAAAGTTCAGTGATTCTAGGTTGGCCTATTCCCTCATACATTTCTGTTACTAATTTCACATTTCACACGTTAAATTATCAGGATCATTTATAGCTTCCTAATTTGAAGACAGTCCTGTCCATAATGCAGAACACAAACAAAGTTGTCCCTTTAAGTGTAGTTTGATTAATTTCTATATGTTTGTGTGCTATGCATCCTCACCCAGGTCATGAGACCAAGGCCATGAAGAACAACACAGGTCCTCGCTACAAGAGAAGCCAGCTAGAGAGGCGTCTGAACATAGATGTGTTGTGGTGTGTGCTTCTGCTCCTCATCATGTGCCTGACTGCAGCTGTAGGTTAGTACCTTGACCTGCTCAGGACTTTGTGTACCTGGAGCGTATTTGGTCTGGATGGACTTGATATATTCTGACCTTGGAAAACCTGTTTCGGTGTCTGTATACACTCACTGGCTGGGCGAACCCAATGAATCAACAAACCTTATATAATAAGAAAAATATGTACATGTGTCAATGTATGCTTTTGTTAAAGGAAAAATGTCTACTCTCAATCATAATGAGTGCATTGTACATTTGACATGCATTCTTTGTGTGAATGTGTCATCGTGAAAGATAGATTATATGAAAGATTTGAAAGATACACACAAAATAAACCATAGCATTTAAGAGCACACAAAGACTAATGCCAGTATGGGTGAGTATGAGCATGTGCGTAATAACCTAATGTACATGGCTTTAAGCTCTTAGTATGGCAGTTTTCAATATAATAACAATCCAAAAACACATACATGTTAAACAATGTCTCGTAGATCGGAGACATTCCATGCATTGTTTTCTGGGTGTGTTTCTAGGCCACGGCCTCTGGCTGAACAAGCTGAAAGATCCCATCTATCTGATTGCTGATGAGACATCTCCTGCTCTGGCGGGCTTCTATGTGTTCTGGACCATGATCATAGTGCTGCAGGTAGTACAGTTATATGAAATATATAAAATGTCCTCTTCAATGTTTTATTACAGTTTATCTCAATCTCTTAGACACAATTCCTGAAACACTCAACGCACCTTTTCAAAAGTGTAACTGCCAGTGATTTGTCTTTAAGCGATTGAGAAGAACTGTAATGAAGCATGAGTTGAATCTGATATTTTTTTTCTCTCTCTCTCTCTCTCTCTGCATCCATCCATCATTCTCTAAGGTGCTGATTCCCATCTCCCTGTATGTGTCCATTGAGATTGTGAAACTGGGCCAGGTGTTTTTTATCCAGAATGACTTGGCCCTGTACAATGAGCAATTGGACTCCAGAATCCAGTGCCGGGCCCTTAACATCACAGAGGATCTGGGACAGATTCAGTACCTTTTCTCTGATAAGACGGGAACGTTGACAGAAAACAAGATGGTGTTTCGACGCTGCACTATCTATGGAGTGGAGTATTCCCACGAGGAAAACGGTGAGCCTTGGATACAACTACCACCACACTACTGCTACCGTTTCCAAATAAAATACTGTTGCTGTGTTGTGTGCTAGCATGCTAACGCGGCTGTTGTTCTTGCGCTGTGGCTGTGCGTGTGTGTGCGCGCGTGCCTGTGCATGTGTGTGCGTGCGGCAGCTCGCAGGCTGGAGGTTTACGAGGTGGAGGAGAGCGAGGTCCCCGGGCGATCAGTGACTCTGAGGTCTGGCTGCAGCGCTAGGTCCCTGAGCTGTCGCTCTGTCAGCTGCAACCGCAGCTCGCTGTCTCTCCACATACTGGGGGAGGGGGAGGGGGAGGAAGGCCTGTGCTGTCCGGCCCAGCTGCGGACCAGTGCCTTCTGCAGTCGCATGGTTAGTCTTGCACTTGGCTCCATTGGGTATACGGGTGTGTGAAGCTCTGCTGCTGTTTGTTGTACTCACTGGGTAGAGGAGTGAAATCACCAACCATTTGGGAGACATTTGGGGGAAGTTAATTAGAATGTGAATAAAGGTGTTTCCATTCGTTTGCGCATCATACATGCACATGTGTGCAAACAAAAACATTTGTGCATCGTAATATATAATATATAAAATAATTATAAATTATATTTTATAAAATTTTATTGTAAACAGATCACAGGTCATTGTCCTCCCGTTTGTTGGAATGGAATAAGCTGAATCACTCATAGGCTTGACATGTACATTTAAACTGTCTCTAAAACGATTTGCGACACACATTTTTATTGTGCAAACGTGCACAAACGATGCGTGAACAAATCAAAATGCTTCACGTCATATGGGATGCCAGGCTCACATGGTAGTCCCAATATAGGTGCGAACTTGGAAACGAGGCGAGAAATTTTTTGTTAGACATGTTGTGTTTGTGTAAACCGTGAAGGGCTAGTGACTGTCGGTTGAGTGTTTACCCTGAACTCTAGCTCATGTTGCCTACATCACTCTCCCAGGCTAAAGAAGTGGTTCCAGACCCTGAGCTGGCCAAGAAGTTGAACAGCCTGGCTTCTCCAATGCTGCCTTTGAGTGACAGCTCCTCTGGGGTTCCAGTTAGCCTGGAGCTCACCTATATAGTGGACTTCTTCCTAGCCCTGGCTATCTGTAACAGCGTGGTGGTCTCCTCACCAAGCCAGCCTCGATATGTGGTGGGTAGAGGACATCCAAAAGCAGGAAGGAATTCAGCTCATGGATCCATAATGCCTTTGTGACTACACTTTTACAAGACTGATTTACAAAGGGTTCTATTGGGTTAGCACTACGATGTTAAAGCGTCTTCATTTTTGCTGTGCAATTTATTGGTTCTTGCTAAGGTAACAAGTCACTTAATCAGTTATGCAAGCTGTTGGTCATTAAGTCGTTAAACACTCAAATCAGAAAAGCCGTAAAATGTAGTTATATTTCTGGGCTTCAGGGTAGATTAGAGATGCATTAGGCTATCTCTGAAACTAGATGCTGGGGAGCTTTTGATGCATAAACAGTTACAATCATATGTTGGAACTTTACATTTATAGAGTAAAATATAGAGTTGCTACCCTACGTAAGATACCTTGTAAATATTCAAACTGTACAGTAGAAGAGGGTTGATTATCAAGCTAAAGTTTGACCTGACAAAAATCTCTTTGCCTTGCAGGTTCCCGAGGCCCGGACCCCTCTCAGATCCCTGGAGGATATCAAGCAAATGTTTCAGCGCCTCAGTTTCCCCAACTTCCCCAGCCTGTACACCCTCTCCTCTGCCCAGACCAAAGACAGCCCCCACAGCCTCACCTCCAGACTCTTTGCTCGGGGTAAGGCAGGCTCCTTCACCCCATCTCCCATCCCTGGAGCTACCAGGGAAGGGGCAGGCCCGGGCCAAGAGGCCGAGCTGGAGGCCTCCTTCCTAGGGCATGATCCCATCTCCAGCGGGGAGGTGGTCGAGGATGAAATATGTGACGAGGAGGAGGAGGAGGAGAAAGAGTCCAACCCGGACAAGGAAAGGCAGTGTGGGGGTGACGAGCAGAGGGCCCAGAGTGACTCTGATGAGCTGGTGTACGAGGCGGAGAGTCCGGATGAGGCGGCTCTTGTCCACGCAGCCAGGGCCTACTGCTGTACCCTGCGAGGCCGCTCCCCCGACACCCTGCTGGTGGAGCTGCCCGGGATGGGCTGCCTGACGGTGCGGCTGCTCCATGTCCTGCCCTTTGACTCCACCAGGAAGAGGATGTCTGTGGTGGTGCGCCACCCACTCACTGGCCGGGTGGTGGTCTACGCCAAAGGAGCCGACTCGGTCATAATGGACCTAGCTGAAGCACCTGATGGTAATGGCCACCTTCAACCCTGTTTATTACTACTCAATGCAATGAATACGTTCACGTGTGCATTTGTTAAAGGTGTAGTCAGTCATTCTGGAGAAAGCTTGTTGATATTTGAACTTGATATAAACAAAAGAGCCTCTCCCTTCGATGCCATAGGGTGCGCCCACATTAGCTCCACCTTGGAAATGTATTGCCATGGCTATGATATTGTTGTTGTTTTTTCAGCACACACAAGGAACGGTAAGATAAGAGGAGATAATTGGTGAATTTGTCAAAAAGTAGTACTAGCTTAGAATCGCATGCTATACATTTAATATAACTACACTGCTTTATATGTTTTATATTTTGGTCAGTGTTAACAGCACGTATGACCTTTTTCTCTCCAGGTGTTGAGCAGGCAGATGAGAAGAACAGTTATTTAAGGAAGCAAACCCAAAAACATCTAGACAGCTATGCCAGAGAAGGTCTTCGAACACTCTGCATTGCTAAAAAGGTAGCTAAACTCAAAACAGAAACCAGCATGTGTAAACTACAAGATGAGTTTTGATGCAAGAATTACAAGATGCTTTTTGTGGGTAGTGCAACGACTATATATACAGTATATACTGTATGTGTGTGAGATATATACAGTATATACTATGGCTACACGCTACAGTATATTCAGTCACCTACAATATGTACACCGTATGCTTTTTATTTGCTAAGGCTTGGGTAGCAGTGTGGTTAACTTTACCATTTGTTGCGGTCAGACTCTGAAGGAAGAGGAGTATGAGGTCTGGCTGAAGAAACAGATGATTGCTGAGACCAGCATTGAGAACAGAGAAGAGCTACTGATGGAGTCTGCACAGACACTGGAGACCAACCTCACCCTGCTGGGTAAGACAACAGCCTCATGACTTTCCTGACAATTCCAGACAGCTGTAATCACACACACTTACTGTATGTATTCTACTGGAGGATTTGCAGATATTAAATGAGAATTAAAATAAAATACAATTTGAGAATTGATACTGAAAGTATTGAAATACTGTAAAGCAAAATGACAGCAAGGATAAAAAAAAAACTTAATTTATATCTTGCCCTAAGGATTACTTGCTTTATTTGCATTGTTATCTTTAAAATGACATTACTTTGTCTCCTTTGATGTTTTCAATATAACTGTATTGCTGGTAATATCTCTGTTTTTCCCTCCCTTTTTGTTTGTTTTGTATTGTCTTAACACTGTTCTAACATAGTGAAATGACTGGGTCGACAGCATCACATTTAACCTACTAATAAGTTGTTCCTGCATCCTTGTCCAGGTGCAACAGGGATTGTAGACAGACTACAGGAGGAGGTACCAGAGACTATTGAGGCGCTGCAACGAGCCGGTATTAAGGTGTGGGTTCTCACAGGAGACAAACAAGAAACAGCCATTAACATTGCCTGTGCCTGTAAACTGCTCCAACCCACTGACCAACTTCTGACGGCCAACTGTGGAAGCCAGGTGAGGACTTTCTCTATGTTCACAGTGCCATTGTGTCATTATTATTACACCTTGGCTCTCTAAGGTAGGGGGCGGCTTGAACCCTTCAAGGCATTGTCCTGGGAAGGTTTAGAAAAAGATTTTAAATTATTGAGTGGTGAGAACCAGCTCAGTGTATGTGACATGTCTTCAACTTTACAGGAAGGCCAAAACATTTTGAAAAGTCACATGCGCCTTTTTGGCACTAATGTTTCATTCCATTTTGTATAAAAGCATGGGCCCATCTGAAGACAATATGAAAACATTACATAGAGTTTAAAAGAAATAATCTATTTTGATAATATAAACATTTAAGATAAAAAAACCCTTACCACAGGCTTTCCCAATGTACATTTATCAACCAACTGGCTTAGTATTTTCAGTGTTTTTTGGTTTTTAATGAATAACTCCAAATTGATTTATAATTCACTTGTGCCCTTTTGGCAGTAGAAAGTATTCATTTGATATCTCCATTTCACACATAATGTCTGGTTCTCACCTCTCGTTATGATAGTTTTCACATTTACAATGGTAATTAAATGTAATATTTAATATAGTATAAAATATATTTAGTTTTTATACATTTGTTGGTTGGCCAGTGTTTGTAAGGCCAGCTTCGTAGTCACACACAAGGCTGCGAGCCACTTGTTTTGAGAAGCGCTGCACTACTGCAGTTGGCATGGCACCTCTGCATTTTGACAAGTGCCCTCTGCTGGTTCTCCAGGAGGCGTGTGCAGCCTTGCTCCAGGAGCTCATCAGGGAGCTGGAGCGCGGAGCGGGTGCCTTATCAGCCACAGGCGCAGGCTTCATCCTGGTGATTGACGGCCACACGCTGGACTGGGCTCTGCAGGCGGAGCTGATTAAGGACTTCCTGGAGCTCAGCCAGCGGTGCAAGGCTGTCATCTGCTGCCGATCAACCCCCCTGCAGAAGAGCCAGGTGGTGCGGCTGGTCCGAGACCAGCTCCGAGTCATGACACTGGCTGTAGGTGAGGAGGAGATAACCACGCCTGAGGCAAAGCCAAATGTTGTCTTGGGATTTAGCCTAGATATGTTCTTTGTCTTTGTTTCTTCTCCTTTTTTTTTCTTCTTTTCACTTCTGTTTATGTGAACTTTATAAAAAGGGAAGGCCTGATTTGACCTGATTTGACAGAACATTTTGCTGCAGGGACAATCTGATACTGGTGCGTTGATGCATATGAGGAATGTTTTTCTCAAGGACTCCCTGTTCTACCCTTCAGGTGATGGAGCCAATGACGTCAGCATGATCCAAGTGGCTGATGTTGGCATTGGGATATCAGGTCAAGAAGGCATGCAGGTACAGTGTCAGGCCTGTACCCAACACAAACTGCATACCATAACAAAAACAATGACGAATAGCTAATACCAATGGTCTATGTACTTATCATTGATGCCCTTTTTTAAAGCTTAATCTACCGGTGTGGGCAGTTTTCTGCTTCTATTTTGAAACAAACTAATAATTCTCCCCGTTACTTTCCTCAGGCTGTAATGTCTAGTGACTTCGCCATCTCCAGGTTTAAACACTTGAGTAAATTGCTGCTAGTCCATGGCCACTGGTGCTACTCTCGTCTGGCTAACATGATCCTCTACTTCTTCTACAAGAATGTGGTAAGGATCTATTTTGACATTGACAAATGCTTGATTCCCTGTTGACCCGCTGTATGCTCACCTTCCTGTCCGTGTCTAGATGTATGTGAACCTGCTGTTCTGGTATCAGTTCTTCTGCATATTCCTTTTGATGCCCTGTATGCTCACCTTCCTGACGTGTCTAGATGTATGTGAACCTGCTGTTCTGGTATCAGTTCTTCTGCATATTCCTTTTGACGTGCTGTATGCTCACCTTCCTGTCCGTTTCTAGATGTATGTGAACCTGCTGTTCTGGTATCAGTTCTTCTGTGGATTCTCTGGGAGCGTCATGACCAACTCCTGGGTCCTGATATTCTTCAACCTGCTCTTCACGTCTGTTCCACCAATCGTCTACGGCATCCTGGACCAGGCTGTGGCTGCCAGCACTCTCATGGGACAGCCTGTGCTCTACAGGGCTGGGCATCACTCCAAGGTAGCGCTCAGTGGCGCAGGAGATATGTTTTAGCTGGGGGGGACGAAAGTGTGAGGAAAAAACGTATACACTTATAAGCCTTTTTCTGAAGCCAAAAAAGCAAGAGGAGATAGCAGCATAAACACACACAAGAACAGGACATCAAAGTGATGGTATCTGATGATCCAAGACGGAAACTAACTTTACTGCATGGTACAGTTACTGTTGTGCGATTATGAGATCCAGATTGATGTGAAACAAATCCTGGTGCGCTAAACAAATGTCTAAAGCAAAAGCAAGCCAAGATAATGAAAACTATAGAAAGTCATAGCTAAACATTATCTTAAAATAAAATAATGTAGGCTGTTGACTTACCCTGTTATGTAAGGACATTGCTGTTCCTATAGTCTGCATGTTTGTCATTCATGAATTGTCAAGATCGTGCATTCAGACTGGTGGAATTATATTGTGAATAAGCTACTGTAGCTCTCAAAATCATTTTGTAGTTGTAGTCTGATATTTCACAACTATTATTTGAGAAATGTGCTATTATTTCCTTTGGAATATATCTAACTGTTATCAAACACCATTAGCCTACAGGTTACCATACAGGTGCAAATAGCTTACTTTACAGGGCATCCCTATAGCAACAGTAACCAAGGGGGGTGGGGCATTATAGAGTGGACTATAGTGGATCTGCCAATGCTGGTAGCCTCGTGATGGTCATCAAAGTAGGCAAATAAACGAATGAAACTCAGGATATGCTACATCATATTTTTTATATATAAAATAAAAATAAATAAATAAAAACATTTCTGCTCCCCTGGTAGCGCACTCGTTCAAGTTCAGTTATTTCACTGTAGTAGTTAAAAATAAGAAACATACTTTATATTACATACATTATTTCATACATAGATACACACATGTATATATATGTGTGTGTGCGTGTGTGTATATTATATGATTGTGTTTTCTCAAATATGTATCATTTCCAACATCTTTTCAGGTCTACAATCCCACCACATTCTGGCTTACGGTCCTGGATGCATTTTACCAAAGCTTTGTCTGCTTCTTTGTTCCGTACTTTGTAAGTAGACCTGCATAATTATCCGGATGGTCCTTTCAACGTGTTCTTTTTCAGTGGCTTTTATTCATATGCTTCACACAATGAAAAGACTTATGAGCTAAGGAATATGAGCTCCAGATTGCTTTTGCCACAGTATCGATCTACCATGTTAAATTGATTGCTTCAGTTCTATGCAATTCATTCAAATGCAACACTTCTAACTTGACTTTTCTGTAGTTAATTATAGTATCACTATGCAGTCGTGGATTTATTCCTTTTTGTTTGCTTTCCCCTCTCAGGCATATGCAGGCTCAGACACTGGGATCCTTTCCTTTGGCTCTCCAATCAATGCTTCAGCGCTCCTCATCATCTTGCTGCACCAAGTGATAGAGAGCCACACTCTGGTCAGCCCCACGCTGATACACAAACGCTGATACACACAAATACAGTCTGAAGGATATAGTGTCTAGTGTAGTATGACTATCTTTTAGCCGCATTGGAATTCTTGGCAAACTAGTGCCCCCGTCTGGTCATGAGACACAAATGCAAGGTTCAAGTAGACATATTAATGTTATACATAAATAGATAACATGTTAATGTTAGTTCATTAAGCTACAGGCATCATATATGACTAACAAATCATACAGTATGTGTTATGTTTCCTGCATTTAATTATAATTTGACTTTAAAATAATTTGTCTAGATTTTGAAAGCTACAACTACACCTTTATTGGACCCCAACTCGGACCTTTTCAGTGATACAACCAAAAGGTCTTTCTTTGTCACGTTGCAGACATGGCTTCATGCCCTGGTGCTCCTGGGGAGTGGTGTGTTTTACTTCACCTTCACGGCACTCTTCGGTTTGTGGTGTGTGACTTGCAGCCCCCCCACCAACCCACTGGGGGTGGAGACCCTGCAGATGTCCCAGACACTCTTCTACATGGTGTGCACCCTCACAACAGTGATGGCAGTCCTGCCCAGGTAGGTACACACACACACACACATGTCCTGCTGCTTTACGGTGGTGCTGTTCTTCACGGTATGCACACTGGCACTGCTAACCCATCATGAGATCAGAGGAGCTCTAATTTACTGTAGGTGTTAAGCAGGGTTGGGTAGGTTACTTTTTAAATGTAATCCGCTACAGTTACTAGTTACCAGACTAAAATTATAATCAATAACATCATTTTTGGCTTACCTTAATTTTGTATCATAATCTGATTACTTTCCATTACTTTTAGATCATTGAACATATTAATGTTAAATTATCTAAAAGTAATAATTTAATGAAAGTCAAAGCAATTTACTGCATTGGCACAACAAATCTTTCTATTTTTGTAACTGTATATGTTGTGCAGTGGATCAGATTAAGGTAAGATTTAATTGAAATTATTGATTGACGTTAGTAAATTGTTTTATGCACTTTTCTTCTGCAAACTTCCCTTTTATATTTGAAAGTAGTTCTAGAAGTAATCATCTAATAAAAAAAAACAAAGACCTGGAATCTGATTCCACTATTTTAGCTGGTAACTGTAATGGACATCAGTTAGTTTTTTTTGTAATAAGATTACAATTAACTGATTACATGTAATCTGTTACTTCCCAACCCTGTTGTTCAGATTGTTTCTGTCTCACTTCTTGTTCAACAGCACAACACAATTTACTTAAGGCTAACATTGTTAGAAAGCTTGTCAGGGACATTGGCAGAATGTAGGAATTAGAAAACATTCGATATTGATATACCTTGATGTACAGATGTATTTGTCTGAAACTATGACACGCTTCTCTATGTATGCTTTTGTTTAGGATCTTGTTACGGGCACTGCACAACACCATGTATCCCTCCGCCATTCTAAAAGCAGCTCGGCTGGACAAAGTGAATCCGGACACATACAGAAGGAAGATGCAGCACTGGAACCAGGCCCATTCTAAAACAAAGAGGCTGCCTGTGTGCGCAGACAACCCCGTGTCAGAGCCTAGAACAGGCACCGTGGTTTCCTGACACCCCCCTGAACATCATGAGATTGTACCTCACACCAAGTCCACTGTATAGTATTAGGCTGCTGGGGATTGAAACTGAGTACACAGCCCTGGTATATTTCTGTCGAATACTATTGCGGTGTGCATGACAGCACTACACTATGCCAGTATACTCAATGCAATGTTGGTTTAAAGGTATAGTAAGCATTTAGCTATAATAATATGTGATATTCACCAAATACTAAATAGCTACTTGTGGTCCGCTATCTTACCGTGCTCTGTGGTTGCTGAAAGATTATCTGGTACCACACAGTCCTGGCTCCGTATAGGAACACAAGCTGCACCACACAACAACAATATCCTAGCCTTGGAAATGTGTTTCTAATGTGTGGGGCTGCGTTTTTAAGGCAGCATCCTATGGCATTGAAGGAAGAGGTGTTTTTGTTTTGATCGAGTTCAAATATCAACAAGCTTTCTTCAGAATGACTGATTATATCTTTTTAATTATAGGAAAAGGCTTTGGAACCAATTGTAACATCCAATTAAAGAAGGAATAGCAAATGATAGAGGAGGAATAATTGTGTGGCAATATAGAGAAATACCCTATTTATTAACTTATTTG
This sequence comes from Typhlichthys subterraneus, assembly GCA_027564835.1. Taxonomy (NCBI): domain Eukaryota; kingdom Metazoa; phylum Chordata; class Actinopteri; order Percopsiformes; family Amblyopsidae; genus Typhlichthys; species Typhlichthys subterraneus. The sequence continues at coordinate 19,578 of JAODUH010021358.1, forward strand.
TAACTCTATATTAACATTGGCTTTCACTTCACTTCAGTCCTTATAATTCAGCGCACTGTAGCTGCACGACGTGACCCAAACAATGGACTCTCCATACGGGAAGCGTGTAAAAAAACGACTGTTTTTGCACAAGTCAGCTTTTGCGACACAAGCACAATATGGCGCTTGCACTGCACAGCAATCCTAAAGCATCTGCTTCACCTACTGTAAAGAGGCTGTTGAACAGAAGTATATTATGGCTCTTAGAGGTGAAGATATGTCAATAATGTTGAGAAAATATTTGAGATGTTGACAAAGTTGTATGTCTAAACAATTTGATATAGTTCTGCCTTTGCAAATTGCACTATAAAAATATGTTTATAAATGGACTGAAATAAAACAACATATTCTTTTGCATATTTTTAAGACATACAATTACTAGATTTGTGTACCATATTTAATTAATGTTGTTAGAACCAGCATTAATGTCACTCCTGCATTTGCTCTCAATTGCTCTCAAATCCAACAACACTATTCGTATTGAACATATAGGGATTTTGTGTTTGACTGATGAACTGCTCTTCTGTGTGGAAAAAAGCATGTGACTGATCAGTTGCTAAAATGGATTAATCAGTCATGTTGATTGATTGTTCTCAGTGCTGCATATTTCTTTATTGCCCAAATGTTCTCATAGTAAGCTTCTGTGTAAATCTATACAGTCATGTCTTTACTGAGTTTTTACTGTAAGTGTACATGAATACATTTACCATAATTTATTTTGATAGTCCAGTGTTCAACTCCAACAGAAAGGTCATGGTTCAAGGTCATGGTTCAAGCCCCTGAGTCCATCAGCAAGACGCCTAATTAACCTCTATGCTTCTTGTAATACTTGTACCCATTGTGATTTGCTTATTTGGAAAAAACGGTCTGCAAAATGACCAGTAATTGTAATTGAAGGCGTACTACCAGGCTTCCAGTACTACATAAAAGCATTACATGCATGGTGCATATTACGACACTCGCACTGGTTCTATGCAATGTGTGAAGTGGTGACCTCAGTTGCAGGCCGACCAATACACTGTCATGAAAACAAACAAAATGGACACGAAGTAACAATACTTTTGCTGAAGCGCGCTCTACACATAGACAAACAATATCTGACAACAAAACAACAAAGCCCAAGCATCCAAAACCAGTGAGACAGTGTCCACGGTGTGTACATTGGGAGCGCCCGGAGCGTGTGGACGGCTGCAGGCCAGCTATAGAACTGTACGCCGGTGATGGAAGGGGGGAGAACCATCCCTATGCTGCTCCGGACGTAGGCCTATACCAGTTTTACCATATTAATTATTACAGCTGTCTCAATATACCCCAAGTGTCCTTAATGCCTCAGTGCATATAGACCTACCTATTAGCCTAAAGCTTTTTCTCCACTATATTAAACATTTACAAATATACAAATACATGCGTTTGACTTTTTACCTTTGATATATCATATAGGCCAACTGTGGTCTATTGATGGATTGTATGAAGAAAGTATAGTCTATCTGCAATAAAAACGTTAAACTCAAATGAATAGGTCATTTTTTAATAGGCGTGTTCAACTCGCTACGATACCGTAACTTCTTGCCCGCTGAAACTTGAGCACTTTCACTTCAAGACGACTGCCGTCGTAGCGCAGTAGATGTTTCTTCAAATCGCAAATCCTCTCAGTTGTTACTGGGTAAACAATAGCCTACATTTTTCCGGCAATGAACGTTTTCAATTATACTTCTAGCACTGAAAACCTGAAAGACGAGTTGTCTACTTTGGGGTAAGAATACCGTCAGACGCGTTAATGTATAGCATAATTGTTTATTTTTGTCGTGGAGCCAGTTCCATGTGAAAAAGAAAGAAAAACGCATTAGGGTGTTTGTAATTAATAAGAGAGACAAAAAACGTCCATTTATATAAAGTTTCGTTAACTTCTAAACATTCAGAATGTCGGCTAACATAATCCATTATAGTCTACTGAATAATTTGCAGAAAAAAGTAGGTAAATAAAAAGAAACAGTCGACTATGCAACAAAACACGATGCAGCTTGCGCATTATGGCTACTCCGTATCTAAAGGGGCATCCCTTGACAAATGTCTATTTATCTTTACAGGTTATTGTAGTGCTTAATGCGATAATGCAAAACGTTCTCACATCCTCTTGGTGTTCCACCTGGCATTGCAAAATTATATTTCTCTGAGACCATCACTAGTGTATAAATATATATTTCATACATCATACACACACACACACACACACACACACACACATATATATATATATATATATATATAGAGAGAGAGAGATAGAGAGAGAGAGAGAGAGAGAGAGAGATTATTAGAAATAGGTTTTTATTATTATATACATTTACCATTTACTGTATATTTAAGTAATGTGCATCCCATTGAATGAATAGCCAGATGATTTATTCAATTACAGTCAAAATACTGTATACAATTTAGGCTTTAATATTACACAAGGCCATTGGAAGTCAGGCTTTAGGATGCCCAAATATGATGTCATGTTTTGTATTATGTCAGTAGTTTGAGCTTGATGCACAAATGTCTATGATCCATCTTATTTTAAGCTGGTACCATTTTGACTTGTCCCGGCATGCTGCAGAAGCCCTTCTCTTGTCCAATGGAACTGATGGAAGCTACTTACTTCGAAACAGTAATGAAGGACCAGGCTGCTTTGCCCTGTCTGTGAGGTCTGTCTGTTTGTCTGTCTCTGTCCACACTTCCTTGGCTCTGCTCTTTTTATCTAGCATTGCCTGGAGCTGCTTGGACAAATGCATGTTCCATTTAAAATATGGAAAGAAAAAGCAGTAATTACATGAACTTGTCATTACATTGTGTTAAACATGTTTTGCTTTATGTTATTTGCCATAACAGGGCAAAAGATTCAGTCAAGCATTTCCAAGTGAGGCGAAACAACAACAGCTATGTCTTTGGCTTCAATGAGTTCCAATCGCTCCGAGAGTTTGCAAACCATTTTGCTAACCAGCCTCTGTTAGGCAGTGAATCAGGTATATTGAATGTCAGTTGACCTTTTTATTAATATCCTCAAATTCACTTCCCAATATTACTGGAGTCACCATTTACTTTGCCATAGGCTGTATATTTATGTTCATGTGTGCTCTGCATAGTATTTTATTTTTCTTCTTCACACTCTTGCACGAGGATCTGTTGCAATATTTCCAGTTAGTTTATTATGTGCAAAAGATTCAGGCTGCATCTTAATACCCTCTTCTGACTTTCCTACCAGGTAATCTTATTGTGCTCAAATGTCCGTACCCATGGCGGGTGGAGGAACCATCCATCTACGAGTCTGTCCGAGTTCACACGGCCATGCGAACGGATCGTACAGAACGTGATCTTGTGGCGAAGGCACCGTCGGTATGACAATGCTTTCCACTGTCTGAATGTTTGCATTATGTGTGTGAAAACAAATTAGCATTAGAGAAACTATATACTGTATTACAACATACAGCAGCTCACAATCAGCATTCCATTTTGAATACTGTATGTTCAGATTGGCATGTTACAATTTGTCAACTGTGTTAATATAATGTCAAGCCTTGTTTTACAGTTTGGCACAAAGGAGGGCTATCTGGTGAAGCAAGGAGCAGTTATTAAGGTAAAAGCATTTCATGTTGTTGATATTTGGGGTTTGCATTTTTTAGACATAAGAATTTAGACACAATTACTTAAATCTGTTGTTTTAGGTAATGCTGTGCTTTTTGTGACATTAGCAACTCTTTCACCATTGGTCACCATGGGCGATTCAGTTCAGAATGATTTTGTAGGGATGTGAGTCAATTATGCATTGGGATTTTGTTTAGTACGCAACTGTCATAGTTGATCCTATTTGCTATAATGGAATTTACAACATGAACCAATTAATAAATACATATTATTTCAGAACTGGAAACAGAGGTGGTTCACACTTAATAGACATGAGCTAAAATACTTCAAGGATCAAATGGTGAGTGTTTGCTTCCTGTTTGGGGGTGAAATGTTTTTATTACAAAGACAGAAATTGTGATTCCATTGCCAGCCTAGATATCCTAGACTCATTATTACAAATGTAAGTGGTTCCGTACTATTGTGCATGTTATAGTGATGGCAAACATCACCCTTCTGACCTCTGCTAGTGTGTGGAGCCCATTCGTACCCTGGATATGAGAGCATGTTCAGCGATCCAGTTTGATTATTCTCAGGACAGAGTCAACTGTTTCTGGTAAGCACTATAGGGTAGAGAACAGTGTAAATGTATTCATTCAATTCAGTATTAGATACGAAATGATTGGAAAGTGGATATTTAGTCGTATTTAGTCGTAAATCTCTTAAAGGAATAATGTCAGATTTATAAGTTGGCCAAGTATTTCAAAGTAGGCATGCAAGCATGGCAGATTGTACATGTAAAAGTTTTGACAGCTAATGTTTCAACTAAAAATGTATAATCTGTAACAGAGGCTTCCGCAGTCCTAATTTGACAACCCCTGCTGCCACAGGTTTTTTTTTTCTTCTGAATGCTACATTCAGTTTTACTTCCCTCTTGGTGTATGTTGTTAAGAAAAGGGGAAGCTCTAGCAACCTGATAACACATTGAATATAAGGGAGGGAAGGAAAACCATGTTTGTGATACATATGTAAATACTCATTTAGTACACTTAATGCATTTATTTTTCTGTGCTTGTACCCATCTGTTAATGAACTGCACAAGCCTCCAAATGTGTTTTCTTTATTAAATACATTTGCTTGTTCTGGTTTGTGAAATTTGTACCAGTGAGTAATGTATGCTCCTCTTGCTCCACAGTGTGGTGTTTCCTGAGAGGACATTTTATTTGTGTGCCAAGACAGGTGTGGAGGCAGATGAGTGGATTAAGATATTGAGATGGAAAAAGGTGAGAGTGTCAATTTATTATTGATTACACATTATGAGGACTAGACTGCAATATTTGTTTGGGAAATGGAGGGCCAGAAGGAATTGCGTTTGGCAAAGTTCCACACAATAAGTATGACAACGCTGTATTTTCCTTCTGTAACGCAATTCCATTGTTTTATTTCTTGTTGTGTTTGGTAGACATTTCTGTTTTGAGAGCAGGAACAGGGCATGAAATAGTCTTATAACCTACAATTTAGGGCTGTTGGGTAAACCTCCATAGCATAAATGTCTAGATGAACTATGTTTATATGGCATGCAAGTCAAGCATTTTAATCATTAGCAAAACAGGAATAATTCTAAAAGTCTGGATTAGATAAAAGATGAAGTATTAGCAAGCAAGTCGTTTTGTACCTGTAGGCCTGTCACGATAATTACTATATCGACTTAACATGCAATATGTTTTGCTGGTCCTGTGATCTCATCTGCCTGCTCGCAGGCAGCACTCCACACACACACATAAACACACACAGAGCAGACAGCGACAGCTGAAACAAGTGTTACTCGAGGTTTTAATAGGCGTTTTTCTAGACGAATGCATAATTCTAGCCAAAAAAATTAGTTAATTTTGTATTTCCTCTTCAAGGTTTATTGTTATTACTTAGCCAAGCAATGAAATTGTTTAAAACCAATCATAATGATCAACTGATGTCACATGACAATAGCAGAAACTATTTGGGTAATAATATAGTTTAACACAATTATTATTAAACTAGTTTTTGTGACAGGCCTAGAAATCACTGTCTTATGTGATATATATATA
>JAODUH010021369.1:0-25294 GCA_027564835.1 Typhlichthys subterraneus
CCCCCCCCCCCCCCCCCCCCCCCCCCCCCCCCCCCCCCCCCCCCCCCCCCCCCCCCCCCCCCCCCCCCCCCGCGAGACACAGAGGAGGAGGTCACAAGATGATTTTCAGGAATGAGATAACATTTTAAAATGATTAAAGTGGCATGGTTTAGCCATAATTGTAAGTAGCCCTACAGGGAGGGGGTAGCTAGCTGAAAATGTTGAGGACCCCTGATCTAGACAATGAAAGACAACTAGGCCTACGGTTAGTTACAGTACTTTTTTGCTGCAATCTATCATAAGGCGTTCTAGAGTGTAATTACCGTTTGGCACTTTGTTTGAGTGACCAGGATTGTCTGACAAATATGAGTCTGTTGCACACTGCACGCACGGCTGATGCAGAGCTGAAGTGCAAGTGTTTCCGGGGCAGTTTCTCCACTGTGCTTTGCACACTGCCCGTGGACTGCCGGCAAATCTTATTCCCGCCCACTAGCACTGTGTGTTAAGTTGCTTGTGATAACCATTAGACTGCATTGATCGTGCAGCATTATCATATTATTATGCATGTTGTAGGACAGTAAACGTAGCATAACAAATATATTAACATAATAGGACAGGCGAGCAACACAGTTATATAAATAGGATGTGTAGCAACTATCTAATCAAGGAAATGGTGGAGTTAAGAAACGAGCATGAAGTTTTGTTTTCAATTATTTGTAGCGTTTTACCTGCTTCTATGCAATCTGTCCATTGCACTCAATGTTAAAAAAGTCAGCTTCGCCTCGACTCAGCGAGCAGCGCCCGCATCATGTGCAGTGTGCAAAGACTCCTGGATTAACATTAACAAAGCAGGTCCGCTCCGCTCCAGCTCCACGCGCCGTGTAAAACAGGCTTCATGCAACTGCATGAGCATGCAATAGTGTATCGTTCGCTGGATTAGCTAAAGTAAACTCTAGCTTTGCTTATTTTACACAACACACCAATTCCTACTTGGCTAAAAGTAACTACAAAAGAAAAGAGACCAGAAACTAAAGAAAGACTTCCAGGAAAGTAGTACAGGACTGCAGACAGATTGTAAGAAAAGATTAGGAGGCATGTGGAAATACACACGTCACATAGCCACAAAGTGACAAGGAGGCAGCTGTTCACTGAGCAACCACCTTCTCACAGCAACACCACAGGAGAACGCCAAACAGCAAGAAGCTTGAGTTGACTTGAACTCATCTGAAGACCACAGGTTCCAAGTGCACATGCTCCTAAAATCATTGTCCTGTTCTCTCATCCTATTACCTTCTGCAGTCACATAGAGTGCTATTGCTCCCTCACGCACATAACGTGAAAGAAATAACGTTTACCGCTGTATTCTCACATGAATCGACATCCAGTCGCTCACCTGGGCTGGGAGTTCTCCTCGTACATTCGTTCCTTTCCCTCCTTGAAAAGACTGATGGTCTGCTTGGTCTTCTTGGTCAGGTTTTCCATGAAGACCCGGAAATACTCGTTGTCCCCCAGCGTTTCCATTTTGCCTTCATAGCGGGACAGAATGGTGCGCAGGTGTTGGTAGGTGTCTGGTAGCAGGTCCAGGATGTAAGGGGGGCTGTTCTTCAAGGCTAACTTGGGGTTCTGGCAAAGTCGCACCACCTACAAAAAAAGCGGGTTGCGGGCACAATAGGGAGATAGTGTTAGTGGATGAGATAAAAACAGATTAATCTATCTAGCTAGTGCATTATACCACGCAGGAAGAGGAGCATGTCTCCTTTATTAGGACAATTTAACCTTAGTGCAGAATGTTGTCAGTGTGGCCAAGAGGAGAACTACTGAATAGGCAATGTCACATTATATCACATGTATGCTCGAATTTATAGAATCAACATGAATCACGATAACTACCTGCAATATCAAAACATATGCATTCCTCTCTGTAGAATGATATATTTACGTTCTCTTTAAGCTGATCCAGGCATTTTGCATACAGTATGTAGCACATTGCATCGTTTTGTTTAAGATTTGTTTAAGCATGTTTAGAGAAAGCATCTTTTTTTTTATGCTTCCTCATTTCTCTCCCCCAAATCTGATTACCATATCTAAATGAAAAACACTTTTGACAAATAAGTGGTGTGCACTTTTCTACTACATTGGGTATACTGAAGACGTCAGTCATGAGTGGGGCTATAAAAGCAGTTAACAAATAGCATTTATTATAGGAACATAAAAGGCATGTAGAAGTGAAATAAATGAAATCCCCAAATGACAAAATTGTCTTTAATTTACTTTGAAAAACTTGACTAGCATAAATCAACAAATGCTCAGAATTCACATTCTGTAATCAGGCATTAGAGCGGAAATGGGTATTCGTGATCTTGCCTGTCATTCACATAAAAAATTAAATAAACAAATACATTTACAAAAAGACACCAGTAAACGACTAGGATTCTACTAGTATTCCTAGTAAAACTCTAGGTCAAAAGCTTTGGTCACGTTTAGCACATGTAGCCAAATCATGAGCAATATTAGCAATACAAAACCTCCCAGTAAAGATCCTATCTCAGAGCCAACCTGACCCTCTAGAGATCCATAAATAGTCTAAGGTCTACAGACCTACCACCATCAGGTTGAATAATCTTACCTCTGATTTTGAGAAGCTAATATGAGCATCAAAACATCATGATTATTGAGATTCCCAGCATACAGATTAGGGAAGTCTAATACTACTGTTAAAATATGTTTCACTAGCTGCACATATGTAAACAAACAGGGCCTATACTTTAACTACAGAACCTAATCATGTCAATTTCAAATATGTGCATACATTTTGCAAAGGTGCTTATAGTGTGAAATTAAGAAGAATGTGTTTTTTTTTTGCATAAAATATATTTGTCACGAAATCTAACCTCAAAGAGGAAGAGGAGACAAAAGAGTTACTTGTCCTTCTATTCACTCAGATAAATGTGAATCTCACAGGAAACTGGGGGTCAACCAGCTACAGAATGTTTTCAGAGAAGTGAAGCTGTGAAATGAGCTGCCTGTGTAAAGACGTCTGCATCAAACCAGTTTTATAGCCACAAGGAGTCTTATGTTGTGAATCATGTATTCACTAGCTTGTTTGGTAATTCTGTATCTTACTTCACTGATTGATACGAGTTAGCCGATTTGCGGTTACTTTAACTACCATAAGAATATATTTACCATAACTGCTAGTTAGCACAGATTGCAATATACTATAGGCTACTTGACTTGTAGTAGCTGTGTATATTCCTAGTTTTTGCTTGCGTTGTCAAACGGGGAATGTTACTCAACATAGCACAAGCCACTTCCTCCACATAGTATTTCGTTGTGCTAACGTAAAAAAAAAACAAGGCATGTACGCGTAACAAACTAGCTAACGTTAGGCATTCTTTTTGTCTCAGCTGACTAGCTAATGCTAGCTCCTTACTGGTGGCAAACGCGAGTGTTTCGGCACAATAAACGTAGATTAGCCAGCTAATAGCTAGTTAGCTGATGTTAGCTAACAATCTCGCCAAGCATCCGATGTGCTAGCTATCTTATCACCAACCTTGTCCATCAGTTTCCAACATTTTTCCACTGTCTTTTTGTCCACGGTCCCAGGCTGGTGATGGGAGTGGAGATGGTGATGGTGTGGCTGAAAGGCATCCTTCATCATCCCAATGAGTCCACCACTTTTCTTTAGATTCCCTGCCATGTTCGGCCTGGGCTAGGGTCGGCCAGAGCGACGGGCGAGGACGGGTAGGGGCCAGGGGACCAAACCTCCTCTTGCAGCTAGCTAGACTGGGCGATAATTCGGCACCCCCCGGCGAGGACAGCGCCCGAGTGTCGTATTCGAGCGAGGTTCCGACGGGGGGAGGGAGATGTGTCTATGGGAAAAAGGATTCCATCAGTGTCGCTAACTTTACTTTGCCAGCACCAATGTCCCGATGATGGATCACACTAGTCCCCTCTCTGCTTTGCCGAAGCAGGGACCAACGCAGGCTAATTTGCAAAGCAGAAGGACTGTCTCCACGTCCTCGGCTAGGCAGCCATATCACCGTTTGTCTGGCAGGCCGGTTGAATGGGGAGTGTGCCCTTTCCTTAGACAACGTCCCCTATCGTTGTTCCCCCTTTTCAGCTCTTTTTTTTCTCCGTCTGTGGTCAGTCTTGACGGGAAGTTCAGCGGCTGTGTGCTCAGTCAAGGGGCTGTCACACTATCTCTGAGCTTTTGTCTGAGGAGGCAGTATGCAGGTAGCGAAAACTCATTCAAGCCATTCCAACGTTACACCCGTACAGGGTGAAATATTGGTATATCAAATAAATAATGGAAAAAAACACTTCTATTTCTCTCGTGACGTGTATGCGCAGCCGTTGCCTTTCTTGTACATCCCCTTCCGCTTGCCTCGCCCTCACCCCCTACAAACTCCACGCCTTCATTTTTACGCGTTCACGACTAGACGAGCCCGAGCGCGCCGCCGCTTCAGCAGCATTCACAAAACGTCCGAGGGCTGCTGAATGCAACCCTGCGTTCTCCCAGCGCGTTTTTTGGTCACCCCAACAACAGTGGACGCACAGTCAGACTAGTCAGACTAACTACACAGTACATACATAGCATAGCATCCAACTGCATTATCTGTTGAAGCTGAACATATATGTTTCTTTGTTTGTTCAGTGGTGATTAGCTATTACTATTAGTTACCATTTAGTGGACATAATCAAGCAGACATCTAGTGGAATATTGTACTGATTTGTGCAATAATCTTGCGGAACTGAACAGCAAACATGCCTCCAAAGAAAAGGGGAAAGGGAGGCAAGACAATAAAAAGCACTATAAAGAAGAAATCAGAAAATAGTAATTACATTTTCTTTCCAAGATACTTTATTGGTTGCATATGGTTTTTGGTGTTAAATAATGCACTTTGTCTTTTGACATTTTTCTTATCCCCTTATACAGGTGAAAATGAGCTAGAAATGAAGTATAAGCGAAGTGTTCAGGATGTAACCATTCTGCAGGATCATCTTGGTGAGCACCAGTGATGACCATAGGCTATATTGCCCTACATACTGTATGACATGTCAGTTGGAAAATAAATTCAATTTATACTCAAATATATTTTCAGTATAAAGTCTTAAGAAATCGATAATTATTTAACAATACTCTAGCACAGTGCTTTTCATTGAATTATGTATTATGAATTATGTCTCTGTGTGGTATTTGATAGCGCTACACTGTGATGTGGTGCTGAAAGCTCAGTCTGTCAGCACTGAACTGAGAAGTTATGTGAGAGATGTTGAGAACAAGCTACAGCATGAGAGACAAGACCGCAGAGATGTCAGTTCAGGTGATGTAAATGTGGGTTTTTCTTTTAAGGCAATGTTGCATTGTTAAACCCTCAGCTCTGACACACTAATAAACAACTAACTGTAAACTTGTTAGTAGTAACAGAGTATTCAGTAAGTCAATGGAGGTTGACTGCAAACGTTTTAATGCCGAAAAAGCAGCTTGTGGTCTGGTGTTGAGGTAAGGAAGCTGTAGAGTTTGGAGGATTGACCAAAAGTTCAATCTTGCTTTTTTGAGAAACCTAATGTATTGTGCACATTTGTACTGTACCTCTACCACTGACCTCTCTACCACTCCTGCTGACCAAAGCCTTCAATGTTGGTTATTTATCTTGTCTCTATCTCTAAAAAAAAATAAGATGTTAATACATTTACTTATTGTAAATTGCTTTGGATAAAATAATCTGCAAAAAGCTGTTCATTTAGGTTTTTCATTAAAAAATAAAATAGATAGATGTGTGTACCAGCTGACAGCCGCATGACAACATTGTAGACTGCAGTCGCCAGTTCAAGAGTATGCAAACAGAGCTGACTGCGAAGGTGAAGAGGTTGGAGGAAGAGGTCAGCCAGCTCCAAGAGAGGCTTGGTATGAATTCCTTATTCTATTGTTCAATACATACAGCAGGCTAAGGATGAGTTATGACATACAGTACTATATGTCATTGTGTCTGCCAAGCCTTGTGTCAGAATGCGCTGAAAATTGAAAAAAGGGAGTGTGAGCGAGTGGAACAGGAGAAAGAGTCCACCATCGCTGCCCTCCAAGAGAAACTAGAAAACATGGAGACGGACTACGAGAAGATCCTGATTGTGAGTTGCTCCAGGTGGTCACCGGTTAAAGCTACTGTAAGACAAAAGTACATTTAGCAGGTGCTTGTACATAAAGCAATGCAAAAAAAGTTTAATAAACCTAATGTATGACACAGTCATAATGGCAGTGCAGTCTTATTTCCATATTAATCATACTTTCTAGCTATGCCAGGCTGTCTGTCCTGTCTCCATTATATGTATCCCACTTGTATCTTGTCAGAGGGAGGGTACTCAGCTTAAAATATTGCTTTCAGGGAAATCATTTTGTGTACATTTCCTGTGTAGGATTCTCTAGATAGCCTGACGTCCAAACTGACTGCGGCTCGGCAGGGATGGGAAGAAAAGAGCACCGCCACCCACCAGGAATACAAGGAGCTTCTGTCTGACTTTGGTCTGAATGCAATGGACTTCTAAAACAAATTACATCTATACATCATAAAAGACAGCAGCTTTATTTTAAGCAATAAGTGAGCAACACTTTCATAGTGTGGTACTTATTCACTCACATATTCATTAATATGCTTAACAGACAGCCACTAGACAAATTATTTAGCTATTAGTTCGGTTATCTTTGTAAAATGCACATATGTAATGTTGCGTAATGTCCACTAGATGTAGCAAAAAAACTAGCATGGACACTATTAAAACAGTTACTAAAAAATAGAACCCAGAAGAGATGTTATTGTTATTTGAGCACAATTATGTCCAGCATGTAGCAATAATGTATAATTATTATAGTAATTGTGTATTAAATGAGAACTTATATTTAGTATTGACACTATTGGCCAGATCAGTAATACTGTAGCATACCCACTGGTATGTTATGTGTGATATGGCCACATGCAAAATATTTAAAGGTGAAATAGTCAACAAGCAGAATAAGATGCCATATTGTCAGTGCCAAACGCATAATGTAATAATGAAAATATAAGGACATGGATGAAAACCAAATATTACAAGCGCAGAACAATGATAAACTTGAAGCAGACCGGGAATGGACACAGGAAAAATAGCACCTAATGGTCCAGGAAATATGATTAAGCCACCCATCATAGATTAAAGCTGACATCCCCGAAGGGGGAAAGGATAAAGACATTTGACTCCCAATGCTCTCATGTTTGTGTTTTTCATGGACCAGTGCATGTATTTTAACATATCTCCTAGGTAATAAATCCGTTGCTCAAGGATAAGATAATGCGCTCTAATGTCCAATTAAGCAGCATTAAAATATTTTGTTTGTAAGACAATATTTTATTATTAAACCATAAAAAAAAAAACACTTGCACTTTGTATATTTATTTCTCTCTATACACATATATACATATATACTGTGCTTGTAGAGAAGAAAAATAAACAAGTAAATGAAGCTCCATTTTATTTCTCTAAAAGACACACGTCAAGATGTTTTAGTCAATGCTCAACAACTGTGAACACGTCAGCAGATTGACAGCGTTTCATCCTGCGGAAAATTCTACAGTTAGCACTTCTTAGTTAATACATTCTCTTGTAGTGCACAACAATAGACTTTTCCAATTAATTGCCAGCCAATCAATTACAATTATAATTTCCTCCAGCCACCTCTCATAGGGTCCTCCAGTACGGTGGTAGTTTTACACACTCTAAACCTTGGGAAAATACTGTTAGCTGGTCAGGGGCAAAAGGATGAAGTCATACAGTACATGAAAGAAAGAGATTAAACAATTACCAGTAGAAAAACTTGAATCCACAGTCTGCAGATAGAAACAACATTTATTGTATAATCCTTGTAGACTTCTGAGTAGCCATGGTTACTTGTGTTGATGTCCTCTGACAGAATATCAGTTTAGTTGTGTTATTGAAATAACACTACCACGTGTATTAACATCAGACTAGGTCACTAGTAACCCAGTGGCTCACTACAAGAGCAAGCCTTGTGAATATGTTACAATTCTAATTTCCTTGCAGCATAATTGCCATATTTCCTCTGCGCTGAAATTGGCTGAAACTGAGGATAAAAGTGGATTTTCACGCACCTCTTCAGGAATTTAGTGTTCATCTACAGCAGGCATCTAAATTCAACATAGATGTCTGGCTTGTGGTGTAGGGCTGTGCTTTATTTACAGACCAGAGGTCCCAGAGGCACAAGTAGAGGAGTAGGGCATGATCAAATAACCTCACACAACACTGACAGAGCCGATGGTGTTTGTGGGCGTGTGGTTTTGCAAGCGTATGTGCACTGTGCATGTGCGCTGTGGATGTGTGCTGTGGCATACAGGTGGTGACGTGCTGAAGAAACTGTCAACCGTAATGTTGCAGTGGGGTGGTTGCAGGGCACAGAGACAGGTGCTCGGGGTGAGAGCAGAAGGCTGAATTAAACTGTCAGACGCATGGTGAGAGAAGTGTTCACTGAAGTCTGCACTGATAGATGAACTATACTGTAGATGAGATGGGCGCATATGAGCATGTTTTCATTAGCCTCACTTATAGGATTCATATCCACCACGCTCAGATATTGAATTGATTTAGCAGTGTAGACATTGTTCTAGTCGTGGCGGTGAGAAGAGGTAGATTCATCAATTTCTTTTGGTTCAGTCAACAATGATAATGTTCACTCAGATAGAACCCACTTTGTCTGCAAACAGTATTCATTCTCTGGCTCCTAGCCAAATGGTGTGTGCCTATATAGAAGAGCATTGTAGATCATTCCTTTTTGATGACTAATAGTCTGAAAAATTAAGTGCACTCTCAAACCATTTAGATTAGAAGGGTATATCTACACTACAGTATTATACTTAAAAGGCCAAATATTTAATAGGAAGAGATGAGATGGTCACAATGTGGATTACTGTATATTTTGGGAAATAATTGTTGGTGCAATATTTAAAGGTTTCAGGATTTCAGTGGGATAAGTTCTAAATGTGACTGCTCTGTTTGACATAAAAGTTACTCGTAATGTCATTCCTGTTAGACTTAATATAGCGCAATGTAAATGTTTGTAGATCCTAAGGAGAGATTTGCATATAGCAAGAACCATCCTATTCTCATGAGTTGAGTGACATTCAGCTAAAAATATTATTTAGATAAATCAGGTAATTATTGGGAGATTTGTCAACGGCTTTGCAATCCACTGGAAACAGCCATTATCTAAAGACTTGTAAAATGTATTAATGAATGTCTAGCAGATGCTTCTCCACACAATATAACCATCATTCTAGTTAGTAGGCCTACATACATCTGTATAAAAGTCTATTATTTTCTAATTAAATATTCATTATTAATTTTTTTTTTATAAAACAAATGGACCAAGAACAATTTGTTATTCCATATAAAACTTTGGACAGATTTTCAGCTTTTACCATTTAATTAGATATCAAATACATATTGTACCATATAAAAATATGCGACTAAATGAATTTAGCGTGGAAAGGTTTGACACTTTTTTTAAACACGAGATAGCACTTTCTACCAATAATGTGTTACAGTAAATAAATAATCAAGTGGCTACTACAATGAGCATTTTCAGAGGTCATCCACCATACCTTGCAAGAGAACTGATGGCAATGCCACTATACATTAACATTTTCAAGCCCATGTTCAATTGAAAAACATGAAACAATTCAATCTTAACAGTCATGTTGCTGATGCCATGCTCACAATGAATCTGTATAACATGGAATGGGGAATGCTCTAGAAATGCTCTATAGCGTATATTTGTACCAAATATATACTGTATTTTAGCTTGGCTTCTCACTTATCCTTTTCTGAGCTTTGAATTTTAATAGTAATGCCTCAGTGAGTGAATTATGACTTCAAAGAAACCCTAGACATGTCAAAAGATGTGTCGCTGACAAATGGAAACAAAACCAGCTAGTAATGATGTAAAAGAAAGACTGTGCTGCTTTTAGCTAATAAGTAGAGGATAATTGCCTCCAATCTCCAACACAGTGTACACACACTACTGTGTACAACACGTATGACCTTCAGAGGTGTTTGGGATAAAAAAAGAGGATTAAATTGTGACAAATGCTGTGACAGCCAATTGGATGCTTCTTGTGTTGCAGTCTTGCAAGCACTAACCGGGTGTCGAGGCAGAGCAAGAAGGGAAGAGGTGGGATGTGTACAAATGTGTTAATAGTTATATTTGTTGCCACCATTTCTCTGAACGGATATTCTAAACATGGAGTCATCATTCTTTCAGGCAATCGGTACATTTTCACCAGCAAATACCAACGCTTCTAGACATGCATTGCTGTCTTTCAGAGATAACTATTAAAATGTTTTTTTTTTTTTTTTTAATATAGAATAGTCACTACTATAAAACCAGTTTGTGTTTCTGTGTGTTTACTTTGTCTTCCGAGCCGCGGTGCTTTCTCCAGCCAAAAGGTCAAACTTATGTCGCTTTTTTGGCACTCTGAAAATAAAAATACTTTAAACGAACGTTGTCTATTTAACGTGCTGTTTGTCAGCTCTTAGATGCAAACATACTTTCTCACACTTTAAATCTTTGTTAAAAAGCAAATCTTTTTTTTTTTTTTTTTTTTAAAGTTGGTTTAAAGAGCAATAGAATAACAATATTCAGTACTGTTACAACAAAGGAGCGGGTGGGGAAGAAGAATGAAACAGCACAATGATAAATGACTGAAAAAATACTGCATAGTACAAATGTCTCATAGCTGTTTGTGTCCTTCCTTTCTACAGCAGGACAAAAGGCCAATAGAGACCAGTTTTTCTGTTGTGCATGGACAGGTTGACACATTTGGCCATGTATCCAACCAAGGGGAGGGAAAAAAAAAAAACGCAAACACGCACGTCATTTCTTTCCCAAACTCACTATCGGCTTATGCCTCCAGGGAACAGCAGCAGCATTGTTCTCCCCCTTTACAAGTGAAGCTCAAACAGCTGAGTCACAGTGCGACATGACCGCGTCCCATACCCTCGGAGTGGAGAGGTGGCTGCTGGGAAAGTGAGTCCCGGAATGTGGTGCGTTTCAGTGGCATTATTCAGGTTCACTGCTATTAGTGGTCTTCTCCCACTCTATGCTTTCATCGCTGTGTGTTGGGGAGGGCAGCGGCCCCGATGCCCCAGGCGGACGCATCCGCAGTCCCTGGAAGCGTCGGCACTCGGGGCATATTCGGATGTGGCTGCAGCCCCTGGCCACCAGGGCGGCCTCCTGCGCCAGTCTGTGGGAGAGGGGAGAGGGGAGTCCCGTGCCGCCGCACAGCTTGCCGTTGCTGAGGCTAACGGCGGCGGCTCGCGCCCTTCGCTCCTCCAGGGGCAGCGGCCGGGGCCGCAGCGCGGAGCTCCCCCGCCGGCGCCTCACCTGCAGGCTGTCCCGACACAGGACGATGCCGTGCAGCTCCCGCAGCATCTCCTCACACATGGACTGCTGGAAGCGCACACACGCACGCACACACACACGCACACACGCACACACAGCGAGAGGGGGTGAGAAAAGGGGGAGGAGAGCCTCCAGTGATGATGACCTGAGTGAGACCTAGTAGTTCACACAGGACACAATTAAAATGTGGAGTGAGGGATTCTGGGAAGGAACTGGATCAAAACAACAACACAGCTGCCTCCAATGCCACAGGGTGCTCCTACACAAAGAAAGTGGCGCACGCCCACACAACAATGCTTCTGAGGGAGGCTTGGATATTCTTGTGTGGCATTCGACACTGGGTTTGCGTTCCCATTTACAGAGCCAGGACTGTGTGGAATCACAGGATTGCTTCCAGCATGCATACAGTATATATTGATATATGAGTAAACATTCGCTGAATTTAACACAAAGTGGATTATCTTACAATCACCCATTCCACATTTTAAATGTGTATGTAAGCTAATTGTAAGCACTTTTTACCCTTCTCTGTGCGCGCTGAAAAAAGAATCCGGCCCTGGCGCCGTAAATACAAACATAAACAAAGTGGCCAACACCACTCATAACAACAATGCCCTAGGCTTTGCAATGCATTTCAATGTGTGTGGGGCGAAGCTTCTGAGGGAGATTGTTTTGATGTGAACTCAAAGTTAGCAAGCATGCTTGAGTATGACTGACCCTGCCTTTTAAGCACGGAAATATAATGGTACGCTTCAATCGCTGTACAGCTCCGCCCTGGCTGACATACATACGGCATACTGTGACAGACAGCCATGTGCACGTTGCTTTAGGCAGAAAACGTACCTAGGAACAGCGTCATGCACTCTCACTAGGTCAAAGCACTTTAGGTACGCAAAATAGGCATACAAAATACTGAACACAATGAGGAAAAAAACTGAACTTTTTTTTTCTTTTCTTCATTTTGGGACATTTGGGGGACATGTGGGGGACATGGGCTTTAGCTGACACCTAAGGAGCCAGCAACCCATGGTGGGTGAACCTGTGGAACCAATACACTGCTGTGCTAGGACACACGTTCCAGATATACCCGGGGGCACAGCCATGCTGAGCTTTAAAGCCCAGCCAAACTACTCTGAAATCTTAACTATAAAGGACAGCCACTGGGGACAGGAGCAATGTGGTTTCTTTTGGGTCTCTTGACAGGAGCCTGGCTAGATTATTCTCCACAGAGTGAACACAGGAAACCAGAAACTTGACTATAGAAGGAACCTAATTTGCAGGCTTGTATGTCAATTACTTTTACTGTTATAGACTTTTCTTTAACAGTATTATGAATGATTATTAATTAGCTTGCGCTGGAGACTTAGAATTAAAATAATGTAGGTCATTTATAAATGAAACCACTGTACTAAACGAGACATATGCCAGTGCAAGTCACAGAGTGAGGATGAGGACAATGATAATTCAAAGCATGCGACAGTACTATACATACTAAGAGACAAAGAGAAAAGTTACGTAGCCCTCTCTCACCTCAGATCTTGGCGTCTGTCTCAGCATCCACACAAACTCCAGCACGGCCATGAAGACGGCTACCAGCAGGCCACACACGAGCACCACAAAGATACCGCCAATGTTCTCCATTCCCAGGCCTGGGAAGAGGGTTTGCAGACAGCGAAACAAAAAGGAAGTGAAACGACCAATGTGCAAATATGATTTGAAATAAAAGGAACATTGAGAAGGATGTTTGCCAAACATAACACGCATACAGAAACAGTGACGTTAGAACTAAAGGGCAAAGACACAAAGGTGGAACTGCACCTTTGGCGCGGTGGTCCTCTTCTTTAGGACACTTGCCCCCATCCCACCATTTTCTCTTCAAAATCTCTAGCCGGTTGTCCTCTTGCATTCTGAGGATGGCCAGGTCAAACTCATCACGAAATACAGACCCTAGGAAGTAGAGACAGGCAGGGGAACGCTATTGGAAACATTGATAAACAACTTCTTTTTACATTTGAGTGTATCACAGATCTAAGCTGTGAAGCCCAGACACAATGCATAAATACAAGCATAAGCAACATGAGCATCAAACGAAAAAGCTCTTTTCCTGCCTTGCCTTCTCTCCCACCTGCTTCTCACATGAGCAGCAGGCTAATCCCACAGCAGTTGAAGTCAAACAATTGCTCATTTTTGACTCCCCCCACCCACACGACACTCTTCCTTGATACGAGACAGTGGCAGGCCTTTGTTGAAGCTCCAGGTTTCCAGCCAACTGTCTTGACTGAAGGTTAAACAGCCCTAATACCCCTTCAGCCAGCTCCTACGCTATTCCTCTAGGCATGACCTTTGTTATCCCGCAGGTCTCTTGTCAGATAGAATAACGTATTTCATTCACTACCACTACCTCCTGCCTGATTCTCTCTCCACCTGCGTATCTTAAGCCGTAGCTTCGCCCGCGCTTCCCTAAATCCAATATCTCCTAGTTGACTAAAAAAAAAACAGAATCCACGGCACAACCCTTGAGCTAAAGTCGTGTTTTATCCGGGGGGGGTTTCCTTGCCCGATATCTGAGAGTGTGTTGTTATTTTCTATGGAAAATGTCGACCTGAACATCCCTTTGACTGTAATGTGATTAGAGGTTATATAAACATATTATTAATTACATAACAGTTTAAGCGTAACCATGGCAAACGTGTGTGACCTTATACTGGAGATAAAAAAGTTACAGAGCTGAGGATTTAAGAATGGTCCAGTGACCGAGACGCTCATTTTCAGTGCTTGTTGGGTGAGTCATCTCACCCATCTCACCCCGGACCCCTGTTTTGCTTACATCCCCCCCCCCCCCAGAGGACTCACCCACTGGCATGCCAATGCCATAGCCCTTGGTGTCCAGCAGTCCCCCAATCTGAGTCAGGTTGCAGTTCCTCTGGCGGTAGTACTCGTTCATGGTGCTCTCCAGTAGGTAGGCGTAGTTGGAGTTGAGCACGCGAGCAATGCCCTCCTCTGTGCTCTTCACGAACACGCTGGGCTGCTTGGAGTGCATGAAGTTCCACATGCGCTGATAGGTCTGATAGCGGGAGTTCTGCGCGCGGATGGGAGATGTGATCGGAAAGAAACACTCAAAGAAGAGCCTTTTAGGTACAGTGGTGCAATACACTGCAAGAGCCAGTCTGTGAACTGTAATGAAAGCAAACAGCCACGATAATGGTAAATTGAACATTCTCTCTTCTAATGTTGCCTTCTGGTTGGTTTACCTTCGAGCACACACACAGCTCACTTTAGCTATGACCATCTCTCTCTTCTCTTTCCTTCTACTGTATTATACCAAGTACCATACAGTAGAATTTCGTATCTGTATAGTCTGATCGGATCTAATAGGGCTGGCCCCAAATACTTTATTCGGTATTATTTGGGTATTCGTTCGTTGGGTATGTATTCGATTTTGTATATCGGGATTTGAGTATTTGTTTTTTCACATTAAGCATGCATGATTTCCTATTAATCCCTCACTGTCTATGTATAAACCCACATGTAACAAATGTAATTGCCTGCCCTACACTGAGTCATCAACACAATCGATTGTCTGAAGGAAGAGAGTGGGGCAATTCATTCATTCATTCAATATATGCCATGTGTAGCTGACTCAAAGTTAAAAGCATTGAACGGTCCTGCCGCCTGCTTTGATTTTTAATAAGTTATGAAACATTAATTATAGTTGAGTGATTGTAATGGTATTTTTGAAAACGAGTATTCGAATACTCGTTCAGAAAAACCATAAAGTATTCGAAGCCTGTAAAATGGTATTCGGGTAATGACGTCGTACGAGGTAATTGTGTGGTGGCTGATTTGGCCAGACATATTTGCTGTATTGCATTGCAAGTCATCTCTGACCTATCCTTCCACTGGTAGACTTAAGAGAGGAAGGGTTAATAAGGTAATGTCTGTCTCGCTTTCCCTTATCCTTTCTCAGTAAAGCACTTAGACTGGTTCTCCATGAGGTGGAATACAGAGAGATGGGACGAGTGGAGGAAACGAGTGGAGGAAAGTACTCTCTTATGGACCAGGCCTCACCGGGGTCCCAGTTACCTGAGGGAAAGGATATTGAGTGGTGGTGAACTGATGAGAAATAGATAAAACATGGGCATGGGGCTAGAGGACAGAGAGGACTGCAAGGTGACAGGTGGGATAACATCACTGACACCCCATTGATTATGAGGTGAACCTGTCTACACAAAAGTGTGTGTGTGTGTGTGTGTGTGTGTGTGTGTGTGTGTGTGTGCGCGTGTATGGTGTGCTCACGCGTACATCGCGCACAAGTTGTTACCTGGAAGAAGGTCATGGTAGAGCCTCCATGCATGGTGCCGTACTCTATAGTCGTTTGGTCCGCAAGGTCGTCCACAGACTCGATGGGCACCTCCATCCTCTGGACGGTCAGGAAGGCTGCCAGGTTGGCAGTGTAGGACGAGATGATGATTAACGTGAAGGCCCACCTGGGGAGGGGCACGCAGACGATGACTGCAGCTATATTGGCCTGGCAGAAGGGTACTGTGTACCTATTCCCTTGCTTTTCTCTTTCTGTGCCCCCGGTACATTCATCAATGCATTACGCTGTGTAACAGGCAAGGAGGTACAGTGCCCTCCAGAATTATGGACACCCTTGGTAAATATGAGAAAAAAACGCTCTGGGAAGAATGTCATTGTTGTTCATCATCTTGAACTTACACTGAAAATAAAGGCAGGGTGTACAAAAGGTAAATACGAATTGGATAACGCATTAGATTAGAATCTTTTCATAAAAATTTCTAGTGGTGCCACGTTTCATTTAATAAGTTCACCTACTGTTATGTTTCTCTTATATTTGATCCGAATAAGATCAAGCTGATAAACAAAGAACTTATTTCCTGTTTGGCTTATCTTGACCAAAGGCTCCTATAATTATGTAGGGCACTCTAGTTATCTACAATATTATAGTGAACGTGCACCTGAGATGAAGAATCCCCACTGAGAATGAAGATTCTCTGAGGGTGGATGAATAGATGAATAGATGAATGTTAATAGTGAACAATGCTGGCCCAGATGAAATGAAGATCTGGATGAACTGTCAACTGAAAATATTAGAAACACATGGTGAAATGATGTGCTTCTACACAGATACACTGTACAGTAGCAAGCAAGCAAGCACGCCAGCATGCATTTGCATTATAGTGTACACACAAGCAAACACACATTAGGAACCGTTCCAACATTTTAATTGTAGGATCTCATCGCATGAAATACAGGTAGCACACACAATGGAGCAAACACACACAAATTAGTCATTCTTGCTAACTTGGAGCTCAAATCAAAACAATATCGCGCCGCGGTCCACCGCGGCCATCACACGTCAAAATGCATTGTGAAGCAAAGCGTAGTGCTTTGCAATAGCTGCCTGTACCTTTAAGTCTTAGTTTGAGCGTGTATTGGGTACTAACCACACCCCGCTGACACAGCGAGTGGACAAGGCTCTGGGAGCGATGGTGGAGCCTTGCTGCATAAAACCCCCAACAGGAAACCAGAAACTGTTTCCAAGAGAGTACTGGTTGATAAGCAGGCTGCATCGTTCCTTCAGACACGGGTGGGGGTTGTACCACTCGTACGGCGTCAATCTGAGGACAAAAACAACAGAGGACCGTAGGAGAACTCAGACACAGGAAGAATGGAAACGGAAGGCATCGTGACAACAGGACGGTGAAACTCGAGGGAGCGAGAGTGATAGAAACAGACAAACGGAGCGAGACAAAAACAACAAACTGAAATACACTAACACTCACAAAGTCACCTTGTCTCTTTGGGGAATGTGCTAACCTGCTTTCCTGTCTGCTACTGTATTCACATACATGCTATGAGTTGAGGGACAAGCTAATAGGTATTTTCGCATGCTTCTGCATGCAGCAGAATCACTGAAATGCTATTTGTGTATAAGTGATGGAAGTGAGACGGTGGAGAATGGCGTATAATTAGATAATTTAACACACCACACACACTTTGTTTGCATATTTAATGATTTAACACAATGAGAGTGTGCGGCTAACAGACAGGAAAAGAGACACATTTCTGCAGATGGAGCAGACACGTTAATGTTACTGTCAAAAGATAATGATAAGGTTTAGAAAAGGGAAAGAGAAGAAAATAGTAAATAGAAAACAATGAATAATACAAATGTCAACAACAGAAATATAAGTAGCTAACAAAACAAACAAGAAAAAAAACAAAAAACATTTACATTTCAATGAATTGAACAGTAGTGGGATCAACTCCCTGTTTGTCCAGCAGGTGTCAGTGTGGTGTTGAACACACATCCATCTGCCAACTCACAGAGGTCTGTAATCTCAAGTGGAAAAGAAACAATGGCACCTCTTTGACCCCCCCCCCCCCCCACACACACACACAATGTGTTAAATTCCAGTAGGTGCTGAGATGTACCTGGCAACCAGAAAAAGGACACAGCTGACTGCTAGATATGCTAGCAGCATGAAGAGCCACACGCCCGGAGAGAAGGGGTCCAAGAAGGAGAAGTAGCCTGGTCTACGACCCTGCAATGCAAAGAGACGTGTGCCGTTAGTGGGGCTAATTCCCTACACTGACAGTGTCTATATGTTCAGATAACATCATCATTATTATGAAGAACAACTATGTAACGCAATGACCAAGTCGGACATTACATTTACAATGAGGAATTCATTTGTAAACAATAACAAGAAGAATCTGGCTGTTTACAGGTATTGTAAATGTATACAATTCGCAAGCTACAGTTACTGCTTGAAATAAATATTTAATTTGTGTAAATAAAGCAGTGCACCAGTAGCCTGCTCTGCCCGACTATTGCTCTGAGCTTGATTTCTTTTCCCTGAGATAACAGTATGGAAACCCTGTTGGCATTATTGTTCGCACAGCTGGAGGACCAATCAGCATGGGTTAGTTAAGCGAGTTTCAAAATGGTGGTAGAGCTAGATGAGGTGATAAAAACAGTTGTAGCAATGCTGACTGGTTCAGCGCTGGTCAATAGTTTTAAAATTAACCAGAGGTCTACAGAAAGATAAAAGGAAATGACAAACACTATGGTCTGGTTACACCAGGATAGTGCACCAGCGTCAGGGATCAACCCTAACCACTGGCGTCTTGTTAGCACG
The DNA here is from genome assembly GCA_027564835.1 of Typhlichthys subterraneus. Classification (NCBI taxonomy): domain Eukaryota; kingdom Metazoa; phylum Chordata; class Actinopteri; order Percopsiformes; family Amblyopsidae; genus Typhlichthys; species Typhlichthys subterraneus. The sequence goes on from JAODUH010021369.1 coordinate 18,595, forward strand.
CTAATTACAGATAAGGAAGGACAACATTTACAGTATAGCACTGCCTCTAAGTATCCCAAGAGTAATTAAAATAGAATATCAGTGAACTGCATATTTGCATGTCGTTAACATTCACTACTTCTTAGGTGAATTGAAGAGCCGAAAAGAAGAGACAGCATGTAAGATGGAGGACATTTTTGTGAATGTTAACGAGCGGTGGTTGGTTTGAGTAAGGGGAAAAGGCAATTTGAGTTAAAGAGAAGGACTTGTGTGATGATGGTGACTTACAGAAAAACGTCTGCTGCCATCTTCTATTTTGCGTGTGGGAAAAGCAGCTAATAGACATCGTTAAGGGTTTGACATTTTTAGTTTAAACCTTAGGGAGAATTCTAGCCTCAATTCATGATATGACAGCGCTTCAGCGAACACATTAAAACACATGGACTAGCAGAAGGATAGTGTGTGTATGACTGTATCCATAGAGAATTTAATGAAAGAACAGAGCGACTGATTTAAACTAATAATATACTGAACTTTATTAATCTTGGATAGATCCATTTCAGTCAGCGTTGTACTGACAACTATGGGCTGTCAGTTACGCCTAGTGTTCGAATTACCGTCCAGCTCCCGGGGAGGCCCACTTTAAAGATTTTCTTTGAGGAGGGAGGGGTGGACACATGAAGCGGGGGGTCCTACACGTAATTTCCTACATTTTGGTAAATGTATATGCACCAATTGCCTTTTATTAGGCTTTTGTAAAACTATGTCAAAATGTGCGGTTTGCTTACGGCCTTTCACACATTTAACCCGGTAATTCATCTATTTACGTTCCCCTGCTAGACAATATCTAATCTGGGTTGATACGTAAAGCACAAAGACTGAGTGGCCGGCTGTTTAAGGGGTGGAACAATTAACGAGAAAGTCACAGCAACAAGAAAATGTTCAGAGATATAAAAGATTTTATAACAGATAATGATAATCGGCACAGGTAAGCTAAAATAATAGGAAACACATAAACCTAATAAATAGGCCCTACAAGTCAGGGCTTGATCAGAAGCACCTCCGGCGATACGAGAGAAAAAGTTAAGAAAAGCAGCATTTCTTATGTTCATTTAGGTCACGTACCATATTAAATTAATTTGGCTCTGCCAAATGCTCTAACAGTTGCTCTAACAGTTCATAAACATTACCACAAAAGTAAATAAATGCCCCCACACCCTGTGATTTCAAATTGAACTAGGGATGCGCTGGCCAGAACTAAGGGGGCTGGGCCAATTCAAACACCGGTTACTCCACTAATAATAAATTTTGGCAGAAGGGGAAGTTATATAGGAAACCCCTTAAAGGTGAGATTATAATATACTTTTTATGTGCATACTGTGAAATTTCCCTGGTGTTCCTACACAGCCCTGACTCTGTAAATGGGAACACAAACAAAGTGGTGCGAAATGCATCACACATCTATAGCTAAGTGTGTTCAATGTCAGGTCAATATCAGCTTCTGAAAGGAGAGGTGTATTTGCTTAGATGTTGAGTTCATATAGTATATTAACAATATGTCACCAGCATAATTTACTCTACCTTTAAATGACAATGCAAAGTCTGTTTCTCAGGCTCACCAAACTGCCTTGAAAATAAGCATGAATAATTATTAAATGAATTAATAATATTTTAATTTAGGGTTAGACTTGCTGGAGAAAGAAGAGAACTGTTATTCAAAAGTAATGATGTGCACAAGAACGTTTCTGGTGAGGGAGTGAAACTGATAAAATAAATGTGTCACTTAAGGAGCTCCGCAGATAATTACCTAACATTTAAAAACAAACTATGCATGAATAGAGACTATTCCATTCCCCGCCCCTCCTCTCAGTCTGCATGTTTTGGCAAAAGCTTTAGCGACAGGAAAAACATTAAGGATAGCTTCAACCAGGTTGTGCTACATCAAATTTAAGACGTTAAAAGAAATTGGGCCGAAATCATAGCAAGACTCTAGAAAACATGAAATAAGTATCCCAAGACAAATCCTTAGCATCCTAAGCATATTAGTCTTATAGGCTCATATTAGGCTCTAAACAGGGAATACATTTTGAAAGCAAAGCACCTTTCCCTTTAATGCAGCATTTCAAATAACTACGAAATATGGCCAATATTACAATTACACAATGTAAATAAACAAATTGGAGCACAATAATAAGTCCATTCAGTCTTATATATGTGCCAAGAGGCCAGTCTGAACATTGGGGACGGATGTGCACATAGTTTGATATGCTATAGAATACACAGTATGCTCAGCATCTGAAACACATCCCATTACCCACATTGTATTTGTGCACCGACACTCAATGAAACACGCATGATGCAGCTCAGATTTAGAAGCATATTATATGAATACACAAACATGAACTGACGTTAGACTAAACACTACAATTCCATCGCAACTGATAGTTCAGTGAATTCACAGAGCAGTACAAAAATAGCAAAGACCAGATTAACAAACATAATGCATCCATTTGGATTCAGGCTAAATACCGCATGGACAGAAGGTCACCAATAATATAAACCATTACAGCTGTTAATTACTTTTAATAGAAATTCATCTCTGTGATCCATTTTTTATTTCTGACCAGGCATGAGGGATTAAAAGATCACACAAAAAGAAAAGAGAGAGATGAATAGTTGTATTGGACTGGAAAGCTATAGCAGTGGTTCTATTGGCTGTATTAGGACTATCTAAGACCTAAGGTAACCAGTGGGTAGGGATAAAGTGGCCAACAAAAGTCTGACAGCCAGCAGGCCAGGAAGGATATGGGCTAATTCCTAATGTTTCATGATCCTACACCAACAGCCATTGTATGCCAAATGTAGCCAATTACTGGCTAAATTTAGACAAGCAGCAGGGAGATAGTGTGATTGTGTGTGTACGTGTGTGCTGTGCACACACACGTGTGTACTGTACAATGCATGTGCTCTCATTGCAAATGCGTTTTGTCTGTGTTTACATAGAATTGGCAAGCAAGCTCTAGGCAGAGAAAATGACCCATCAACAATTGAAACATATGCATATTAACAGTTTACTAATGACCATGGAACATAACTGTTCTAACAGGCAGACAGTTAAACTTTAGAGGCTGACGTTTATTATTATAAAAACGACAGTCAATGTTATGAAATCTGTGTGCTATACGTTCTGCTTCAAACAACAATATGGCCGATCCATTTCCCACATGCATGCCAAAACATTGCAGAAATACATTTCTGCTGTTCTGTATACTCATACATTGTCGAGAGGGTGAAATTATGTTTAATAGGCCCTTTGTTTTGGTGGGGGGGGGGAAGTCTGCTTGGTGAGAAATGATAAGTTTAAATATGTCTCTAATATCACAGCAAGCCTTTCTCAGTGATTTTAAAAAGAATCAGCAGATGATGAAAGCTTCACGATAAGCCATTAAACTCTAGGGCACGACGGGGGAATTGGACACACGATGCCTTTCTACTTCTTACAGTGAGTTTGGGAGTACAGCTGCCGAGCTCTATAGGGATTACAGCAGTATGTGCTGACACGAGTGGTCGTCCTCTTGTTTACGATGTAAATGTACTGTATGCTGAAGTGGAGTTTTGCTAATAGCTGGCCCTGACCCTCTTAAGCGTCAATGTCAAGGTACAGCTATCAAGACTGAAGGTGTTGAAACACCAGCCCACAACAGATGATGGGGAGGAGAGAGAGAGTGATCAGGAAGAGATGGTCCAGGCCCTTGACAACGCCACAACAGCACCTCTGCGCTCTGAGAAACCAATATTTCCAGTGGCTTGCACCGTGCCACGATGGCTTTTCGCTGCGTCGAGCAAAGCGTGGGTGCGGTGTATACTGCTCAGCAATCTTGCGTTAAGAACGATATTAGTCACAGAGCGCAGGGCCCACACTTCAACTGAGATGAACTTTGGGGGATATACATGCTGTGACGAATACCTGTGTGGCCAATACAAATCAGGCAGGCAGCCAGGCACAGGAGGGCAACATGGAGGAAAAGCTAATATACAAGTAATATACAAAAGCACTGTTTTGTTTCAAAACAAGCGGACATACGTACATACAATAACCTTGCCGTTTAAAAAATCAAAAACGAACAGCAGAAAATATTGTAGATCTTTATAGAATAATAATGATCTTAACCAACATCAACAGAACACAAACCTGTTTGAGACAGGTTCAGAATTCCTATCACAAGCAATCCATACCACGACTTTCTCTCACTTTAGGTACCTCTCTTTGATTTTCACATGTTGTTTGCAATGGCAATTTTTGATAGATCAATTATTAGCAGCAATAATTCCATATTAGTAGCCCGTATTGTATTATTTTATCTTGGTCTTGGATTTCTGGGAGCAAAAGATTTTGGAGAAGACATTTGACAGTACAGTATCTTCATTGTCTATCACCTTTCCTCCTCACGGAAGCCACATGCCTGCTGTCTACAATCTCTCAAGGTAATGAGGTAAACTAGAATCATCATCTCAGAAAACACACTGACATTTAATCCATATTAAAATGTCTGGAATATTGCTGGTGGCAGGTAAATGTGGTGGCGATTATTGTTATTATGTGTTAGTTAGGTCTGATCTGTGCCAGATAGAACGTTTCGGTTGGAATGAGTGTGCGCGCGCGCGTGTGTGTGTGCATGCACGTAAGTGTGAGAGTGCATATCAAAGGCTGCCAGACACTGTCATTCTTGCCCAGCAGTGCAGATAGATGCCAGAACACTATTAGACTGTGATGTGTGGAGACAGCAGGCATGTGGCTTCCATAAGGAAGAAAGGTGAGAGACAATGAAGATAGGTTCATCTGGTAAATTAAGATCTAAGAACTGGAATAATCTCTAGAATGTATAAAATGTTATACCCTAACTACTGTCATTATGTTACTGTCATTGATTAACCGAAAAACACATCTTTGTTTCTGAAAATTACATAATTCTGACTTCTTTTTCCTGTGAAAATGGAAAAGTGTTGGGAACCACTGCTATATTGTACTCTGTATTGACATTATCATTTTCTGTTAGATTTGCATTTGTTTTAGATCATTCTATGCTTGCAGTTTTCATTCCAGTTAGGGAAGATTTCATAAAGATGCATTTAAGTTGCCATGGTGTCACCTTCCTTTATGTCATCTATAATAGGAAGAACACGTACAGGCTGGCTGTCACTGTAGTAATATGTAAGCCTTGTGGAGCGCATTGGTGATGTGCCAACAGCCAGAGGGACGTCGAACACAACAAGGTGGGGTGTGGGCAGAGGTGAAAATATGATTTACACACTTTGTCATAAGAGAAAATATTAACAAGACTGGCAATACAAATCATAGGATGTCCCCCCTTAACATGCATAAGGACAGTTCGATTATTTTACTTTGCGGTAGGTAACCTTGTTTTCTCTCTCTGTCTGTCTGTCTCTCTCTCTCTCTGTCTGTCTGTCTCTGTGTCTCTCGCTCTCACTCTCTCTGTCTGTCTCTCTCTCTCTGTGTCTGTCTGTCTCTCTGACTGTCTCTCTCTCTCTGTGTCTGTCTCTGTGTCTCTCTCTCGCTCTCTGTCTGTCTGTCTGTCTCTCTCTGTCTGTCTCTGTGACTCTCTCTCGCTCTCTGTCTGTCTGTCTGTCTCTGTCTGTCTCTCTCTCTGTGTCTCTCTCTCTCTCTCTCTCTGTCTGTCTGTCTGTGTCTCTCGCTCTCACTCTCTCTGTCTGTCTGTCTGTCTGTCTCTCTCTGTGTCTGTCTCTGTGTCTCTCTCTCGCTCTCTGTCTGTCTCTCTGTGTCTGTCTGTCTCTCTCTCTGTGTCTGTCTGTCTGTCTGTCTCTCTCTGTGTCTGTCTCTCTCTGTCTGTCTGTCTGTCTGTCTGTCTGTCTCTCTCTCTCTCTGTCTGTCTGTCTCTCTGTCTCTCTCTCTGTGTCTGTCTCTCTCTCTGTCTGTCTGTCTCTATCTCTCTCACTCTCTTGTCTGTCTGTCTGTCTCTCTCTGTCTGTCTCTCTCTCTGTGTCTGTCTGTCTGTCTGTCTGTCTCTCTCTCTGTGTCTGTCTCTCTGTCTGTCTGTCTCTCTCTCTCTCTCTCTCTCTCTGTGTCTGTCTCTGTCTCTCTCTCTGTGTCTGTCTGTCTGTCTGTGTGTCTGTCTCTCTCTCTCTCTCTCTGTCTGTCAGTCTCTCTGTCTCTCTCTCTGTGTCTGTCTCTCTCTCTGTCTGTCTGTCTCTCTCTCTCTGTGTCTGTCTCTCTCTGTCTGTCTGTCTCTCTCTGTCTGTCTGTCTCTCTCTCTCTCTCTCTCTCTCTGTCTATCTGTCTGTCTGTCTGTCTGTCTGGAGATGGCCTCTATGTTAGGTGTGTGGCCAAAGGAGCTGGCAAGGTTACCCAGTGAAGCATTCCAGCTAAGTCATGCAGGTTCTTGGTATTCACAGCATACTGCTGCCTTCTGAGGCTCCTTGCCTGAATACACCACACAGTCTGATAGACAGAGCCCTCCCCGCATCTTTTCAACACTGACTCTCTCGCGACTTATACGGATGTCTCCGTTTACCTCCGTTTACCGGAATTTGTCAGTCATCCTTGTCGCGCCTGCAACTTGTCCAGAATGCGGCTGCCAGACTGTTGACTGGTACCAAGAAGAAGGACCATATCTCCCCAGTTTTGGCCTCTCTTCATTGGTTACCAGTCAAATACAGAATTGATTTTAAGGTGCTGCTGCTT
>JAODUH010021388.1:9581-25289 GCA_027564835.1 Typhlichthys subterraneus
CCCCCCCCCCCCCCCCCCCCCCCCCCCCCCCCCCCCCCCCCCCCCCCCCCCCCCCCCCCCCGCTGGGGTGTTTTGAGTTTCAAATGAATATGCGATGACTCCATCAATATACAAATGAGCGGATGTGTAACGTCCAGAGTTACGGGCGCGTCGCCAGCGCTTCACACCCACACGTGTAATCAGCCGATTGTCGTCAGCCGTGTGGGTGTGAGGGCGTATAGAATGGTGACGCGCGGCAGGGCGTTGCAGGTTATTGTTCATGTTCATGTTTCGAGTTATGGTACGCGACTGTGTACGCCGTTTATGTTAGTTTTGGAGGGAACGACCGGATCTCCCGTGTGGCGGCAGAGATCTGCGGGATTTTGTCTGGAAAAGGCAACCAAAAAAAAACAAAAAAAAAAACTGGCAGTTTATCTTAAAGTCCTGCGTTCATCCGTCTTGTGCGTTCTGCTTGTTTAACATGCCCTGATCACATGAACACTTAATATTCAGCATTCCAAACTTGGCTTTTTTTTTACTGCAACTGGAGATTTAGGGAATTATTACTTAAAAACTTAACAGCGCAATTAAAAACTTTTTTACACTATGAAACATTTCCTAGTAATATGTCACACATAGCATAGTCACAGTCATAACATTTGTAATTAATCTGTGGTTCATAACATGCCAAACCGTGGATCAACTACGATACGTGAAACCACTAGTTAATAATATACTGTATATTGGTGGTTATCTGCTAGTATTTAGTCTCATACTACAATTTACAATCATTACTCTAATTTGAGTTAATGAAGCTGATTAAATAATCAGTTATGAAATAAGTTGTTTTTTTAATTCTTTGTTATAGCTTGTTCTGTAAGCGTCCAGAGTGTTCTCAGAGACTTCTGGAGTATTTATCACTAGAACCATACCGACATGGGATTTTTGGAACCGATACAGCTACCGATTAGAATTTTTTTTTTGTGGGAAATATTTGCCGATATCAAATATCTATTGATTTTTCTATTATTATTATTATTATTATTATTATAGCTGAAATGAAAAATCTACATTTTCTGCATGGATTGCACTTCAAACCAGACTACAAAAATACTCAAAGTAGATTTATTGCATTGAAATTACATTAACTTTGTCCATTCTATTAATGTTTTTATGTAACAACAAATAAACCCAAAGAAAACATAATATAAGCATTAGGCAAGCAAGCCAAATTAAACAAACTGGCTGTAACCTTTTTTCTAGTCTGAAAGCTCTGTTTGGCTTCACAAGTTCAGTCATTACTGTATTGACTGGTGTGTGTTAATTCTACACCATTACCTTACCATTATTACAATTTAGTGTACTTCATAGGACCAACTGAAGCATTTATTATGTAGTAACTACATAATTACTACTAGTTTACTATAATCATAGTAGTAGCTTTCACAATTTATTTCTGTTGTTTTCGTTGTCCCGTTAGCCTCAAGATCCTAACTAACTAATATCAGGAAGGAGTCATAATGTTTGCAACAGCCTGCATATGTTTTCTACATTACTAAAAGCCAGTCCATGATTTAGCCTATTTGTGCGGCCTCTATATTGATTCTTCCCACCATGTTGTTTTGTTTTTATCTCTTCGCCTCTGCTGTAATCCATGTGAGTACAGTATAAAGGCCCATTTATGCTTCTGTGTCAAAGCTACGGCGTCAGTTATGGATAGGGTGTAACTGACGTGTGAGGCTACGGCGTAGCTACGGTGTAGACTGACGTTCACCTCTCCAAAAATGTAACTACCCTTCAGTCCGTACGTCGATTCGACGCAGCACTCTTGGGGATGCAAGCCCATATGCCAGAGTAGTGCTTTGGAATTTGCAATGTTTTACGCCATAGCCTTCATGCCTGCACAGACTGTCCTGGTATAAATATTTGATTCGCTGGAAAGAAAAATTTTTATGTCTTGCTTAAGCATTATTAACCAAGACTAGCCTACAACTGGACATGACAAAGGGGGATTTTCCTTTGATTTCTTTGTTGTACGGACAGCGAAAGGCAGTCTTTTTTTATAATACCATTTTGTGTCGGGACAGATCATTTTCTGATATATGTTGGTGTAACTAAGAGATTCACTGGAAAGAAATATTTTTTTATGCTTTTTTTTCCAAAACCTTTACACAAATTTTGTGTTCTAATTCAGAAGCATTTAAGACATGGTACTTCCGTATTTTGCCGCTTCGCATCAATCGCATGCGCACTCAACACGCACAGGTAACACATACAGGTTAATATAAAATTATTCACATACTGTAGTGCTTTTTCAACCTACCGGCCGCTAACAGCCACATGTAGGTCTCATATCGGTGAAAATATCGGCAATACAAATATATCGGTAAAATGCTAATTTTGGTCGATATTATCGGTCAACCAAAAATATCGGTTAGGCTCTATTTATCACCCTAAAATGAGTGTGTAGCACTGGTGGGAAACAAACCTAATCTGTCACTTTTTGCTGTTTTAGTGTGGACAAGACATATTCCAGGACCAGGAGTCTCTGGTGAGTCTTACACATTCTATTAAAATCAACATTGTACACAGACAAAAATCAGCTCTATTCTTTCAACCTATGTTAAATTAAACTGGCCCTCTAAATGTAAAATGAAATGTGTTTGTAAAACCTGCCATCCCATGTTCCAGCCAGAGAAGCTGTTGTGTTTAGGACACATATTGGACACAAAAGCAGACTACAGGCAAGGTAGTGGAAGATGTAACAGAAGTATTGGGTAATGGGAGATGGAGACTGTGTGAGCTGGAATGTCACAGGGGAAAGCAGAGTATGGCAGGCAGACAGCAGGCAGATAAGTGTTCAGACAGGTAGACAGGTAGGCATGAAAGCAGGTGGGCGGGGCAGCGTGGTCCTGGACCAATAAAAAAATGGAATTACACACCAGAAAAAACATTACAGGTAGGTCTAGATCATAAAATAATTAATTCCAGCAGGAAGACATAGCAGGTAACCATGGTAGCTGGAGAAGCTGGTTAAAATACTGTGGAATTGATGGTGGATTGATGGCAGCTACTGTAAGTGTGCGGTATGTGACCAGGTGCGACAAATGTGTGGAGACGCAGGAGAGGGATAGTGTGACATGCCAAAATATAAAACACAAGGAAATCATAGGGTTATGGCCAGGACAGTACAGTAACAAGCTACTTTTTATGTAATGTATAAATGTTGCTATATTTACTACTTAATGGAATGTAACAGATTGTAACTAAGCTCGTATCACATATGTCAACGTTAAGGGTTTGGTGGTGAGCCTTGTTCACTTCACTTCAATATGATAACCTTGTAATCTGGTGGGTTTGAATAGAGAGTTCCCAGCCTGATACTGAATGAAAAGCGAAGCTAATCGTAGAGGTGGCGCTTGCAAAATCTGAATGTTTTATGAGGCTACAGTAAAGCTATGAGAGTGAGACAGATTGATGGCTTTAGAAACACACTTATCCCTCTATTTTTAGACATAATAACATAGAAATTGAGAAAAAAAAAATGTCTGAAATAGTTTAAAATAAAAATGTAATGGGTCCCATGTAGTACCCTCATTTGAGAAAAATAAGAAATTGCTTAGAATACGGTATAATAGTATGATTAACAGGCTTGGTAGATATGCCGTGGTGTTAAATATGTATTAATTGAAGACATCAACAACTTCAAAGATTTTATTTACATTAAAATAGTATTTTCTTTCTGCTAGACCCTTCTGGCTGTCATCTCTAACATTTGCTTAAGTTAAGTCAAAGGAGTGTAATGTCTATTGCTTGATAGGTATATTATAAAAAATAAAAGCCATGCATTGAAAATTAACAGACAAGAACAGATGGTCTATTAAAGAGCACTGAAACATATACAGAATACCAACGGGGAGCATGAGCCCTCCCGTGCCGCTGAGATTGTCAAACTTCGGTTGAAAAGGTTATTGTTTACTTGAGAATGGTACTTAACTATGCTTTTGGCTGTTTACCTTTTGTACTGCAGTCTTCCTTTCTCATAGTATCTTGGCTACCATATAGCAATTATTTTTACAGTAACCATTCAAACAGGAGGCTTGACTACCTGGGTAGGCAAGGTGGAGCAGGTTAAGGGGGTATTTGTTTGTTTCCATGTGAAATGTAGGCTGTAAAGGCCTTTGAGACCGCAATGTGATTAAGGGCTATTTACACTTGACTTGACTGGGTATGTGAAGGGGCTGATGCACAGTATGCAAGTCATCATAGTGTGTGTGTGTGTGTGTGTGTGTGTGTGTGTGTGCGTGCATGCCTACACGTGTGACATTCAGTCTGCTTATTAAATTAGCATTTGACTTTCAATAACATACTATTCTATTACATGTGCATATTGGTCAGTGTCTCACCCCATGTCATTACCATTTGAAATGGACTAAAGGGATATAAAACTAGTTAATAATAGCCATGAAGCGGCCATAGTGGGGGCCACATTTCTTAGGATGAGTCTGCAGGGAAAACAGAGCGGAATATGCTCTCCTAACCCCTGCTGCATTGAATTAAGAGAGGATTCAGATTTACTTCTGCTGAAGGCTGCAAACAAGTATGTAAGCGCATGCTAATAGAAGCCGTTAGCTAGCAATGCAAACCACTTCGATGCAGGCACATGAGTCTGCAGGGTGTATCATTAAGGGACCTGCTATTTCATTATTGATTACTTTTGAGAGTTGAATGTACATTCTTCAGAGTTAGTTAAACTTTAAATACACAAGCTTACTGCAGGCAATAATATAGGCTTAAAGCTGATGTTGAGTCGGCGGGGCACAAGTTGTTTTCAAAATTATATTGTGAACTTTTTAATAGGTTTAGCAAGGATATTTTAATGATAGTATTTTTGTGTTATCGTAATCAGTGTTACTTCTGTGTCATAAATAAAGGCTTCAAACCTTCCCTCCGGGCCACAAGCTATACAGCATGAACCATATGGCTGAAAGGCCCTAGCTTGCAGTATATCGTACATGCAACCATTCTTGAGCAAGACCCCATATCCCTGCTCCATAATGCTTCTAATTCTAGTGTGAATGCAAATGGAATCTGCCACTTGCCACAAATAAATTCTGATTGGGTTTATTATGTGAAGATGTCTAAATTCATGTGTTTGTGTATTCTGTGTAAGAATAGCAGTGTGTCAACCAGGTTAAATAGACAGACAGTTGTGTGTTTGTGTGTGTGGGCGCGTGTGCCATGTGTCACTCTTCTTTGGCAACCCCCTAAGCCATCCCCAGTTAACGTAGTGTTGCATTGAACTAAGCACAGAGGACTTAGACAGGAGATGCGAGAACACGGTTTATTGTGCTGAAATCCTCACAGCACAGTGTTCCCAATTAAACTCTCATTAACTTGATTGCTTGCAATAATGGCAGTTCTTATCTTACTAGTGCTAATGTTTCCTGTCGTGCTGGAATAAGGAGGACAGTAAATGTCATGACATTTCAGCATGACTTGGTATTTTGAACGAGGATAAGTGTCCCAAGTCCCAATCAAGTCTGTTTAGAAGCGAGGTATTAATGCAGTAGTTCATTGTCGGAATGTTTAATTCACTTAGGACTAACTTTGAATTTAAGGGTCAGGGTCAGTCTCTAGCAAAACTAGTGCTGGACGAAATGGCTAAAATGTATATCACGATATATTTCTTAATTTCGGTCGACACGATATAATTCAGATATCGATATGAACAATATATGCCTCAGAAATACTGCTAAGAATGCCCACAACGGAGTACTACTCTCAACTGTAATTTTTTTCTGTTAGTATCCATAATTTATGATGGCTATATTTATGTCTGCCAGTAGGTGTCAGTAGCATTCTGGTGTGCATGTGACTGGCTCTGTGATCCCATTAAATAGAATAGCTAAATTCCATCCAAGACATTACTGACTGTTAGCGGATTAATCTGACATAATATGTGATATTAAGCCTTTTTGTTACACTTGCTGTGAGGTGAGAGAGTTAATAAAACTGTTTGGCACGTGAAAACAGCCCACTACGGCTTAGCACTGGCTGTGTGTCTGTAGTGGAAGTCATTACTCACGTAGTTTAGTAGTTAGCCTTGAATACAACTGACTGCTGCGCCCGTCATTCAGTGACAAATGCTGTGTAATGTATAGATTATCGAAATACCGGAAATAAATGTAAAAATCCTATCACCGGTTTTGAAAAATGTTTTATCGCAATATATATTAATTTTGAATTATTGTCCAGCCCTAAGCAAAACCCTTACAGATTCCTTTTTGCAATATTCTTAGTGAGTCCACCATTACCAGTTCTATTTTTATCTCTAAAACATGCATAACATAATTCAAACAATGCTGGTAAGTGTTTTGCGGTGATTTCCTGGTACATTCCAGGTCACCTAAATTGAGACACAATGACAGCCAAAGATAGCATCAGTTCATTAAACACAGTGACCCCAAATGTCACGCTTTGCAATGTTATTAATTATTTTAGTCAGGTTTAAGTGTTTCTGTGCCTGTGAGGATGCCAGGCTGGCATCTGGTGGGCAGGCAGTGTGGCAGGCTTTCTGACACGAGACTCAAGTGCTTTTCAACACTGAAAGAGCCACTAACTGGCCATTTGGACCTTGTCACACTGCAGTTAATGGATGAATCTGGGTTGTGTGGACAAAGCAGATGATGAGGAGGACCCATCCACCAACAGAGCTTAGCTGTTTGTGGGTCATGATAATAATTATATGGTGTTTCACTAGACACTAATAACATCTAATAAATGGTGTGCTTTCTAGCATATAGCAAAGTAAGAAATGCTACTATATCTTTGTCAAGCTACTGTAAATGTACATTTTTGTCCACAATTTTAATTGTAATGAGTAAATGTAGCATCTAAGAACTTTACTAACTAAACTACTTTAGCATCCAACTGGTAAAGCATCAGTTAGTTTAAAATGTATAAAACAATGTTAAGGTTATACTTATTGGGTGTGCTATTTTGTATCAGACAGAACCAACCCTCTGAAGCTACAGTATGTGCATGGACATTTGACCCTTTGACTGTGGCTAGCTTTCACAAGCCGTGCAGTGCAGAGGGCTTAGGCTACTGTAAACCAAATGCAGTGTGCTTATAGAAAAGGTCATGTCTTCCCTGATACTCACACACAGCACGGAACTGTCCAGTGAAACACATGCTAAACAGCAGTGTGTGTGTGGGGGGTTTAATAGAATAATATTATCACAAATATTTCTGTTAGCAGATTTTCTTAAATTATTATTTTTAACTTAAACAGCATATTTACAAATCTTTAATCTCTTATTACAAATGGCCATCCATTCAAATTCACTGTCTGAAAATCAGTTACTCCCTTCTGTATTAGAGAAGATCCTTTATTTGTCACTTACAGTACATCATAACATGGGAGTTCATATTAAGATGTGATCCTGCTCCCTGCCACCAGTGGGACAGTGATGTAAGTGAGTGAGAGGTGAGACAGTGTGCTGTCTACTTTATAGTTCACAAGGATAGGCGGACCGCTCAACTAGGTTAGAGATTTCTAAGATCCTACCACATTTAATACATTTCCCCATTTATTTCCCAAAAGTGCCAACCATAAACTAATCTATACAGTACTTAGTGACTGCAAGAATAGATATGATTTGACAGTAGCAAATATCTGCACAGTATATATTTGCTATGGTTTTTGATATAGTAAATTAATCTAATGTCTAACCCAAACACTGCCAATCACAAATATTGGAACATTTTCCATTTGCAATAAATGGGCCTATCGTAGGTTAGATGCTGTTATTGCAACTTGAAGAGGGAGTCATGCTAAGGCAGACATTCCCTGCATATGAATGAGGCCGTACAGAAACATAATAACAGAATAAATCACAACAAAACTTCAGTCGTCTTCAATGAAGAGCTTTGTGATTAGCCAGAAGTGGCTTGAGGGTTCACAGTACTTTCTAGATTATTCCATTTGTGTGGAGCATATAAAAGTGGGTTTACCTGGGTGGGTATTTGCATGAGTAAAAAATAAACATTGGATAATGCAATAATTACTGTTTATGACATGAATCCAAGAACAAAAGTAACTGGGGGGTTTTAAGATGTAAATCCATGTAAATATATGTACAATGCAGTTTCTTGTCTTTGTTAAAATGCTGATCACCATTTGATGCTCATTATTCATCTGCCACCCCTGAAGTGTATCACTGTATTTGGATAATTAATTCATAATTTTTCACTTATTGATGGGGCAATGGTCCTTGCAATGGTAGCCATTTATAACCATCGGGAGGCAGTTACACTTTAAGCACCATTAAGTCTAACCTCAAGAGACACGAGTAAATGACGCTGCCAGTGCTTCAATTATCTGCTGTACCTGACAAAGGAAGCTGCCATATACGCAGAGGAGAGCAACTATGTGCTTGTGCCAACACTTGATGAAGCACATTATTTATGCATCACTCAGGCGTCTGGTTTGTCTGACGCAGTGGCAAGATTGTTATCATTGTTACCATTGTAACAATGGGCCAGTGAAACATTTGGCTACATTTGCTCAGCAAGGAACGGAATAGATAGGGATGCATCACTTCTTTATTTTTAAATCTGTTTCAGAGGCGCCTGTCATTACTAGAGATGAGATTGAATGTGTTCTTTTGTTTGTAGAATGCAGGCAACACAATACATTGACAACAGCAGTACTTATATTGGACTGTTCTGACAGTGTGTTTTATAGAACATCAAAGATGTCACCATCACTGATAGCAAGTGTCTTCACTTTTTTCCTTTTAACTACTGTAATAAGTCAGGCACACACATTATTCCATTGTGCAAAGAACCACATTCTGAGTTTAAACGATAAACTGTAAACAGTCAGTCTTTTAATTAGAAATATAAACGGAAATTCATATACATGGATTATTTAAATAGATTGATAGATTAAATAGATAGGTTTCGACAAAAAAACAAAAAAACATATATTTTTTTTCTTTCTTTTATTACTGTGCTGATGTGGCAGCATATTGCTGAAAATGTTGTTTACTGAATAGGCTGAGCAGCCAATAGCTACAGTACTGTACCTGGACCAGCTGGTGCCATTTCGTCCCTGTCCTTCTAATGACTCTGATCATCCTAAGTCACTGGGGCATCTGAGACACCATGGTGCACTACTAGCTGCTTACAATTACCTTGTAATATCAATCCGTTAAGGTTTAAATGAAGGTCTTTGTGAAAATGGGTTATCTGTGTCAAAGTACTAATACTGTATTGCAACTAACCAAATGAGAAGTAATTACAATGATCTGGCCCACGTAGAGTTACATACAGTATATCCCAGACAATGAGTGCTTCCTATAGATACTACATTAAAGCACAAATATGAAATGATGATGAAGCCACCATGAAGATGACCACCATGAAGATGGTGGTTAATATAGATAAATTGCAGTCTGCATCTAGTGTAGGGGTTTTCTCATCCAAAAGGCAGCTTAGTTTCTTGAGTCCTTTCTTAATATATCACGTTATGTCCAGTGGAAGTACAGCCTGCAGCCAGACTAACAGTGAACGTAAGGGCCACAGTTTGATGCCTGAAAATGGCAACTTAACTCATTTATGTCATCTATTTTGAATGCCACTGGATGAAGAAGCATAATGCAGGCAACCATAAAGTTATAGTACAATGGCTAGAGAGGGCCACCCATACACAAGGTAATTATGAAAGCCTGCAGGTTCTGGGCACTGACAGCGAGACTTGTTTTGAAGAGAAGCTGGCACCGGGGGAAATGTGGGCAGAGGCCAGCTCCCACAGCCACATGCCTCACCAGAACCACTTAGCCAGACATAGACCTTTTAGTCACAGAAAGTCACCTTGCCCCTAGTTTCCCTCTACTTGCTATCCTGTCATCATTACCCATTGTGCTGCAAGACAGCCTCAGATGTTGCCTTAGCTCTGTTAATGTATCTTCAGCTAAAATATCATGTAAGCCATTCAACAGGTATATTTGTGTGGGCTTCGTCAAATATGACATTGTATCATACTGAACTAGACAATAAGTGGAATGTACTAAATTAAGTTGACTAACGGATTATATGAAATGTGCAGAGATGTTACTTCATTGTGATGCCACCAACAGATGTTGAAGGACATTGCCAATTAAACCACTTTTTAAAATATATCTATTAATTTGCTTTTAAGTTCCGAAACATAATGTATAATATATTTCATTCCATATTCGGTTTCCTTGGGTATATTTGTATACCCCCCATGACAACACAGAGAGATGATGATGTCTAACCTAACCCGCAGCCTTCATTCACTCATTTGTGGCCACAGTACATTGCCTCCGTCACTCTCAAGTAACTGAAGCCTGTGTGGTAACTCTATCTACTCGCTGGTGCTTACCAGAGAGCCGTGGAGGGAACATTGTTACATATGATATTCTATACATACCAGGACCTGTTGGAAGAAAAAAGAAAAAGCTATTGTGTGCTTTTACCCTGGTGCCGGAGGTGAGTGTGTGACTATACAAGTCTCTGTACTCAAACAAAGCTCTTAAATTGGCTCTAGGCTACCTGTAAGATTACACCGATGCTTGGGTGTGGACGAGGCCGTCAATAGGCTTAGCTCAGGTTTTTCTTCTTGCCGATTCTGGTTGAACCTGTAGTCCAGCCTGTTAGTAATGTTAGCGATGTATTTTGCATAGCCCGGTTCTCCAGGTGGAACACAGGCTTGTGTGTGGAACACCATACGAGGTGCCTTGGCTGGCCTGAGAAAATGCTTCATAGCAGAGAGACAGGAGGAAGGAGGATTGCTATGGCATCTAGGCGAAAGAGCTTTTCGGACTCCATTTTAAGGAAGGTCCAGCACATTTGGTAAGCCTGGTTACTCGGTGTAGTATAGGTGGGTTTGCAGCACTCCAAAGAGGCATATGTAGGCTATCATTTTCTGCAAGTTTGCTCTCTGGTTGGTCCTCTGTTAATTAAATCTAATGATCTGTCTATTCAGGATCTCTGACTTATTTTTATGTTTATTTTACTCAATCTGATTAGTCATTCTATGCAGAGTTCACAAGCGTTGTGGATAATTTGCTTAACCCATGTGAGTGAAATGACCGAGACAGTCGTGTTGGAACAGTCACAGAGCACTGCCTTGAGTCACTCAGTTTGGGCTGAAACCTAGTGAATCATTTCAGACAGCAGACTACATTTTACCGTGCCATTGTTTTTGCTGAATAGCAGCAGTCCACCAATACACATGCTACTTGTATTGGTCGCATGCTCGTGTATTGGTCACATGCACATGCAATTTTCTCCATCACATCAGCGTGTTCTGGAGATTCAGCTATGTGTAAGAGCCCCCCCATCCTGTGCACACACACACACACACACACACACACACACAGACACGCACGCTCTCACTAATGTGTCAAATGGTCTATTTGATGAAAGGGATCATTTCCTCTGAAGTGAGTTCATGGTGTTAGCAGAGGCCGTCAGATAGAGATAAATAATGACTCCTTTTTTTTTAAACCCGCTACAACCACATTCATTCTCACCAAGCACGCTGAAGCCCAAGTGAAGCATCAGCCGACACACCGCCGTCGTGTTCCCGCAGGAGAAGAAGAAAAAAAGAGCCTAGCATAACAAGAGGGAGCAACACAACACAAGACATAGGAACAAAGTCAAGATGGAGACAGTGAGACGGGGGAGAGAGAGAGCTTTATGTCGAGGAGAAGAGAGAAACGCAGCGTGCCGTTGCTTACCTCTTGAGTGGGAAAAGCGCATGTTCTTGGACTGGAATGTGGTGGGCGGGGACAAGTGTGCTCAAGTGTGTCTGTGTGTGCGTCTGTGGGAGGGACTTGTGTGTGAGAGGTGGGAGGGGCCTGAGCTCTCGGCAGCATCACTTGCCAGGGAGGAAGCTGTGAGATCGCAGACACAGCAGGTGTAGGAAGGAGGGACAGATACTCTGGGGCGGTGGAACGTGCGGCCGCGCTATCCAGTCAAGTCAGGAGTCACTGGGGACACGTATGGCCTGTAGCGAGGAGGGTGAGTGCTGGGGGACAGAGGGAGGGCGAAGGGCAATGCTGATAATGCACGTGTGACTGAAATGGACACAGCAGAGTGTATGAGAGATGGGGTAGAGGTGTAGTGTGTGTGTGTGTGTGTGGGGGGGAGGGAGGAGGGGGGGTTACGGATTTGCCTACAGCTGTGGAAGTGACCTGCCATGATCTTTTAAGCATGCCATGCCCATATGTCCTCCCCTTCTCTCTCTCGCTCTCTCTCTCTCGCTCTCTTGCTCGCTTTCTCTCGCTCTCTCGTGGAGACGAGGGGCGGCAGACGAGCAGAGTGACTGATTCTGCTTTTAATGTGCATTAGCTTCTGTATTTGATGAGATTAGCGCTTTTGTGCTAGGTGGGTTTGAAGAGCTCATGTTACCGCGTCGGTGCGCTTGTGTACTCGCATGTGTGCTGAAACTGCTTTATGGGTATTTATGAAGCACGTGTTTACTGTGAAGACCCTGGGCTCGGCAAGGCAAACAGGGCCACTCACGGCGGTTTTTGTCTACATGTGAATATGTACGCTGGTTGTTGGAACAGTACAGACCAGCATGATGGCCACTGGCTTGATATTTCATATTTGATTTGTTAGTATTTGTAAATACCCCAAGGTAGAAATCAGAGAAAAGATGTATGCAGAGACTAGGTGCATCTTATCTCCACGTAATTATATAAAAAATATATACATAAAAATATAAAATCAAACTAAAATTATGTAAGAAAAGCAATCAAGGTCTAGGACAAAAAACATGAATGTACATAAAAATGTGACATTTGCTTATCCTAATGAATATGTTGAAGTTAAAAATATTTCTGCAGCATTCATGTATCTGAATCAAGTCTAGCAGCCTGATGCCCATAGTCCATATACCTTGTTTTCAACTCAGAATATGGTAACAGTCTCAAGGCCATTCCTAAGGGCTCTATCCTGCCATCTGTGGCACATGTCAGGCCTACACTGAGTCGCCACAAACTAGAATATAATTTGCATATTAAATGTTTGTTTTGATCTGTCTGTGACTTCCTGGTTAAATAAAGATGATACTGTGTGATTGCAGGTATTTTCTTGTCAGGCATTTTATAATTAGCCAGTGGTTGACATGGGGAATCAAAGTGTATCTGCTTGTTAAATGTGTTTGTTTGCATTTGTTGTGAGCGGGTCAGTCAAGCAGACTGAGCATTTCTTCTGTCTGAAAAAATGTGCATTGGCAATGCCAGTTGAATGTCAACCCTCATTTCAGTGGGAGAGCTGTGCTTCATGCAGTGTTGTGTTAAGCTGTGTGTTGGCAGGAAAGGATATAACATGTGTTTGCTCTCAAGACCCCAGGCTTGGCAAACATGGTTACTCATAGCTCATAGCTAGTTATAGTTGATGCCTCTCAAATATTTTGTAATTTTGTTTTGTATGTTGTTGTACTGTAGTCACAAGCAATTAATGCAATGACATTACACCGCGTTCCAAATGATTATGCAAATTATATTTTACAATGATTTTCCTATACTGTATAGTCGATGCAAATGACTAACTGATAATTTTCAAGTCATAAGACGTCAAGTTTCATTGAACAAACCACCCGATGAAAACAGTATTTATTTTATTTTTTTTATAAAAAACTCAAAATGCACTGTACCAAATTATTATGCGTAACAGAGTTGCAAAACATTGTATAGGATGTAAAGAACTGAAAATGGTAATTTGTTTAAATTGCAGCATTAGGTCATATTAACGTAAATCAAAAGCTATTTCAATCAAACACATCTTAACAGGGCAAGTTACATGTTAACATATGACCCCTTCTTTGATATCACCTTCACAATTCTTGCATCCATTGAACTTTGTGAGTTTATGGAGAGTTTCTGCTTGAATTTCTTTGCAGGATGTCAGAATAGCCTCCCAGAGGTACTGTTTTGATGCAAACTGCCTCCCACCCTTATAGATTTTTTTGCATGAGGATGCTCCAAATATTCTCAATAGGGTTGAGGTCAGGGGAGAATGGGGGCCAACCATGAGTTTCTCTCTATTTATGCTCACAGCAGCCAATGTCACAGAGTTATTCTTTGCAGCATGAATCATCTTCATGCATTGTCATGCATGAAGATGATTTTGCTACGGAAGGCACGGTTCTTCTTTTTGTACCATGGAATATAGTGGTCAGTCAGAAACTCTATATACTTTGCCGAGGTCATTTTCACACCTTCAGGGACCCTAAAGGGTCCTACCATCTCTCTCCATGATTCTGGCCCAAAACATGACTCCGTCACCTCCTTGCTGACGTCGTAGCCTTATTGGGACATGGTGGCCATCCACAACTGAGACTATTCCATCCATCTGGACCATCCAGGGTTACACGTCACTCATCAGTAAACAAGACTGTTTGAAAATGTGTCTTGTATTTCTGGGCCCACTGCAACAATTTTTGCTTGTGAGCATTGGTTAGGGGTGGCCGAATAGATTAGGTTTATGCACAACTGCAAGCCTCTGAAGTCTGGAGGATCCTACACCTTGCTGGACTCTAGAGGCACCAGCAGCTTCAAATACCTGTTTGCTGCTTTGTAATGGCTGCTTTGATCACGCTTAAGTTTTCGTGAAATATCTAATGTTTTCATATCCTGTCCAAGGATTTGCACTATTTGACGCTTTTCCGCAGCAGATAGATCTTTTTTCTTTCCCATATTGCTTAAAAACCTGTGGCCTGCTTAATAATGTGGAACATCCTTCTTAAGTAGTTTTCCTTTAATTGGGCTCACCTTGCAAACTAATGATCTAACTATATTATTAGGTGTCTGAGATTGATTTCAGTTATCCAAAGAGCCCGGAGACACAATACCATCCATGAGTTTGATTGAAAAACTAAATATTTAATCTTTGACAGTTCATTCAAATTTGCATAATAATTTGGAACGCGGTATAATAAAAATTCATATTAAAACAATAAACCTGTAATTTGAATCTCATTTGGCAACTCAAGCTGCAATGTCGTTGTATTTGATGACATTTAACATTCCATGTGCAGCCTGTTGCTGTCTCTATTTCCCGAACTAACTATGTCTGTAAGTCTTATGTAGACTTGTATTAGCATTATTTTGTCAAATTCATTGAAGAGTTTTTGCTGGACCGCGTTTAGCGGGGCCGGCCAACATAAGCTGATGTCACTGACTGACTGACTGACTGACTGACTGACCTTGTTAAAAAAGTGCATGCACAGCAAATGCGTGCCATTCTACACAGTAGGTGGCTGTAACACACCAATATTGTGAAACAGAGAAGAAGGCAGTAACATTTCAGCTAGCTGATCGGTTGAGTAGCTGCAATACAGAAGGCTGCATTTTCAGATTTCTGGATTTACAGGTCCAATAGACTGAAACTGCATATAGTGTTCTGTGCCTCAGTAGAATAGCCAGAAAATAGACTTGGTGCGTCTCTGAAAAACTTGATGTGCAACATCGAACACCACTGTTCAATTCTTTGGTTATTTTAAACGTCAACGTGTGACCATTATTTATGTATCAGCTAAATAAAAATATAGACATTGGCCTACAAGTGTCACGCCACTTCATCAAAGTTGTGCGTAGACTACACTTTTAAAGTGGAAATGAAACACTAAACATAGTTTGCCTAATTTAAAAGATGAAGTCCCACTATGAAAAATTATTATAG
>JAODUH010021408.1:7999-25273 GCA_027564835.1 Typhlichthys subterraneus
AACACATGTCTCTAAAACACTATTAGCCATTGATGGCCGTTACAAACACACGTCTCTAAAACACTATTAGCCATTGAATGCCGTTACAAACACACGTCTCTAAAACACTATTACCCATTAATGGCCGTTACAAACACACGTCTCTAAAACACTATTAGCCATTGATGGCCGTTACAAAACACATGTCTCTAAAACACTATTAGCCATTGATGGCCGTTACAAACACACGTCTCTAAAACACTATTAGCCATTGATGGCCGTTACAAACACACGTCTCTAAAACACTATTACCCATTGATGGCCGTTACAAACACACGTCTCTAAAACACTATTAGCCATTGATGGCCGTTACAAACACACGTCTCTAAAACACTATTAGCCATTGATTGCTGTTACAAACACACGTCTCTAAAACACTATTAGCCATTGATGGTCGTTTAAAACACACGTCTCTAAAACACTATTAGCCATTGATGGCCGTTACAAAACGCACGTCTCTAAAACACTATTACCCATTGATGGCCGTTACAAAACACACGTCTCTAAAACACTATTCCCCATTGATGGTCGTTACAAAACACACGTCTCTAAAACAATTATGAACACTCCTTGAACGCCGCACTCCTGCAAAAATTATTCAATACATTATGAAACGTAATTAGATTATAAGTCACCCAGAGGCCAGGAAAGCTCAATGAGCATCTGTTAAGGATGCGTGCTAGGAACAGAACACACTAACGCAGATGCTTAAAATCAGACCTGGACGTTTAATGGAAGTCGGGAGAAGCATGCGGTCATATTCGCTTTTAAGCTTTTAAGTGCCGTGTGCCAACTCAGATAACACATGCAAGGACATGACAGCTGGTTCTGCAAGCACATCCTCAGCCATGGAAGGTTCTGGAAGCTAGCAACATCACCTTACTGTGAGCCTGGAGACTCTTGGTCACTGGGTAAAAATACAACGCTACACAATGAGGTACATGAGCAAACGTGGTCTGGGCATGTTGTTAGTGGTCTGGACATGTTGCTAGTGGTCTAGACATGTCTCTAGTGGTCTAAACATGTCACTAGTGGTCTAAATATGTCATTAGTGGTCTGGACATGTTGCTAGTGGTCTAAACATGTCACTAGTGGTCTAAACATGTCGCTAGTGGTCTAAACATGTTATTAGTGGTCTGGACATGTTGTTAGTTGTCTAGATATGTTGCTACTTGCTAGTGGTCTTGTCTGAACATGTTGATACGGCTGTTGAGCTGCACCAGCAGACAAGCGCTACTGTAGGCTCATTCAAAGACTCCATAAAGAAGTTTATAAAACAGCATGGATGAACATAGGAACAAACCACAGGCATTCTCAGATAGCCAACACCATGCTGCACTTTGCACACACATCGACAGACACACACACACGCGTGCCACAGCTCAGCAGATGCTTTCCAGCAATTCCTGGGAGGAATGCTGCAATATCTGCACAAGACTAGAACACTATCAACGCACTCCCGAGCTGTTAGGGAGGGGAGACTGATTACTCAGGAAAACATATGGTCCTATCTACAGCACAGCACAAAAGACTAGCTGGTAGAAGCCACTAGAAGGTTTACTTCACTCTGGAGGTCTGAAGAACATATGCACCATCGCACGTGCGTCTTGCACCTCAGTAAGGTGTGTCCGTTGTATCCATGTGTCGTCTGTGAGACACAGGCAGCAGACAACGGTGTGTTGTTAATTTGTCGCTCTCTGGCTTACATCCTTATTTGCTTCCTGTATTGTAGTCTGGTTTCCACTGTTCCCGTCAACTTCAGCTGCTGTAACACCGGCATTTCCCTTCAGGGATTAAAACTGTTATCTTATCTTATCTCAGTGTGGTGTCTCTGTATGTGCACCTGTGTGAGTGTGTCCGTGTTCTGAGAGTATTGTGTGGGTGAAAAAAAGAAAGAAAAATTTGATTCGGACAGTTATTTGACCGATGTACTATCTCCGTTTCCGGCATTTTTCCATTTGGAGGCGTCATCTGCATACAGTACTAACTGGGTTACCTGCAGATAAAACAGCGGCACCGCAGAGATAAGCTCCTGGTTTATTTCCACCTCACCGGCATGAGGAAACTTTCCTCAGACAGCAGAAAAGGAAATTAGCATTTAAATAGCTAACACATTTTCTATCATCGAACCTGATTTGATGCAACGCCAGTTGACATGCAGGGAAAAAAAAAAAAGAACAATAATAAAAATACAAGTGAAAAACAATGAAGACATTGTTTGGGAGGAAAGGAGAGCAGAGAAAGATCTACCACTGCTGTTTACCATGTCTGAGGGCTTTATTTATCACTCCTGGTAGATGTGTGGCAGATGTATTACACCCTCTCATCCTCACAGATGAATGGCTCAGGCTGTGAGCTGCAGCTATTTTCTCATAGCGTAGGTGAAGGGTGGAGCAGTTTCCATGAGTGCCGTGACCATGTGTTTGGTCTTGTAGCTATGTCGATGTCGGCATTAGGCATGCTGACCTGGCGAACATTTTCCAGCATTAGTAAAAGCCAAGCTCATCTATGAGACAATTAATCCACGTCCTCTGGGCTCTGGTTGGACCATGTTACAAGTAAGGGTTTGTAGACATCTGTTGAGCTTCAGTTTCTCACAGGAGGATTGCAAGTGCACTCTGGGTGTTGTGGTTGCTCCGTACCAGCAGAATGAGGTCATTATCAAGAATAGGACATATTTAAGTCTCACAGCAGGAATAAATTACAGTACAACAGTCATATTTAGAAAGAAGGCACTGAACCAACGGCAATAAGAGTAAATAGACTGTATCTGGACCTAAGATACCCCGCAGGGATGAATGTTGAATATACTATATACAGTATTCACACACAAACCGCTCGCACACACATGTCTATATATGAAGTGTACAGTTACAACACTAGGCTTGTGTCTTGGCCAGGACGCTTTTGTAAATGAGATGTTTAATCTCAGCAAGTCTTTCCTGGTTAACTAAAAGTGTAAAAATCCCTCTGGTACATCAGGGTGTATATAACGTGTGCCTCAGTGGACAGCCAACAAAGACCGACCTATCACCAAGCAGCGCCAACGCCACCAATCATTCTAAACAGCCTACAAACAACAGCAGCCATGTAAACACCATCACATGCACACCTGCATCTTTCATGCAATCCATATTAATCTAGTCTTTTCTTCCTATTATACATCTTTATTTCTAATTTATTTTCCTCCCTCAGTGAACACACTTAGTCACGACTGCGGCACGAAGGCAGAATAATTCATGTCCTATTGAAATGAGGCTGTCGCGCTATTACTCAGGGCCGACCGCCGTGGACGCTATTAAAATGTATGTCCTTTTAATTTGACCGTGCCGAGCCTCACACCTTTAACGGCGCGTCGTTTACATTCACAGGGCAGCTGTAATGTTGAGGGGGGGTATCGTTTCACATCGTCATGCAGCCCCGCTCCCTCCCGCTGCGGGAGCCCTCTCAGACGGGACTGTGCTCACACCACGCACAGCTGATGGTGTGATAAGTGAAGGTCTCCAGCCAGCGGAGAGGTCAGAGGTCGCCGGCGGCAGCCAAAGTGACGTGGGAAGCAGCCGCTCAGCACAGCAGGTGGTGTCCCGTGCGGACGGAGCGAGCGAGAGAGCGCCATTGGAGCGCTGAAGGTCGGCGGGCTGCAGAGAAGCGTGTCCCCGTTGAGGCACCTCAGCAGGCAGTCCCTGAGAGCAGAGCTGCAGCAGCCTGGTCCAGCCAGACCCACAATGCACCTGGTGAACATGTGACTGTTTGCAGGCACTGCCCCCTACTGGGCCTCGGGGTAATGACAGCCTTTAGCCATGTGGCGTTGCTACAACTGTACCGCTTGTATCGCTTTGTCTTTGGTTGTTTTAAATGTGCTTTATGAATAAATTGACTTAACAATTGACTGATCCCAAGCCCGCCCCTTCACCTGCCCACCTAGTTACTGTAACTAGTTTGGACAAAACAGCATAGTAGGCTATAACAGATAATAGAATTGAACAGAGAGGTTCCAACGGACGGCACTTTTCACCCTTTACGCAGACCCGAACGACCATGCAGGTCAATCACGGATTTCACCACAATATTACCAATTATTTATCTCTGGGGGCGTTAATGGGTATTTTGAGTATATAACATTAATTCCCAAATACATAAAGGTGCTTTTATTGTCACATACACATACATGTAGCGAAATTCATCCTCTGCATTTAACCCATCCCTCAAGGGAGCAGTGGGCAGCCACTGTGCAGCGCTCGAGGACCAACTCCTGATAGGGCCAGTGTCACTGGTGACATGGCACTGACTGGAGAATGAACCTGACATGTTTTTAGATAGTGGGGGAAACTGGAGCACCCGGAGGAAACCCACACAGACACGGGGAGAACTTATAACTCCACACAGAAAGGCCAGGACGACTGGGGTTCAAACACGGGACCTTCTAGCTGTGAGGCCACAGTGCTATCCACTGGGCCACCGTGCTGACGATCAATCTGGCGGAGCCAGGCTGGAGCTACAGAGCACTGCTCAACCAATCACAGGGGCGCCTGCAGGTGTTAGGGGCAGCTTCGTCCAATCAAACAATGGCCACACCTGTGGGAGATAGACGTCCTCTTGTGACTCCAGTGTGGTTGGAGGTCCTGGCTCAATGTTGGCTGGAAACATTCAGGAGATGTCCTGGTACATGAGCCTTGCTTATGCTGTCAGAGATGACATCCCCTGGTATTATGGTATAGTCAGCTATCACAAGCTAATTTTAAGATAATACACTATTTGTTCACCAAATGTCTCTTCGCAATTTGCTAGCTTGCCGTTCCCTGTGTGTGTAGAAAAAATAATCATGTACTTCTACACAGCCCTGGCTCCGTAAGTAGGAACTGAAACAAAGAGACGATAACTGTTTTGAGGTTCCACGATATGCTATTGTTGTGAAACATTGGTCCATTGGAGTCAACGGAGTTGACACGACTCTCTATTCTACATGGCTCTGGAGTGAACTAGTGAAGCCAATTTGAGCCAAGCAACCATGAACATGATAGGACAGATCTCGTTTAATTTGCCTGCGTCCTGGCTGTGGTGTTGTGTGTTAGCCACACCTGGGAAGGTAACACGACCTTTCTCACGTAATGTGGGTCGGTCATTTACATTTGTACTGTATCTACAGCATTTGGCAGACGATTGTTTCCCCCAGCGTCTAACAAGGAGTACATGTATCAATAGGTGTACAGGTCATACATGGAGTACATGTATCAATAGGTGTACAGGTCATACATGTAAATAGGTGTACAGGTCATACACCAGCATGGAGTATAGTTGTACAGCAATTGTAAGCAAAGAACATTTTATTTGAAAAGTTACAGCATATTGTCACCGTGGTTACTACCATGTCAATATGTCATTAAATCATCAAACTAAATTCTTAATGGCCTAAATGAAAAACTCCATTAGAGCAGAAAAGAATGATTGTTTTTTAAATAAATAAGAGAACTAAATAAAGAGCAGTTATAGAAAGAAATGAGAGAGTAGTGAGTGTTATGACGGGGAGAGGTCCCTAGTCGAGGTACCAAGGTGGATTGTAGAGAGGTGGGTCTTGAGTCTCTTGCAGAAGATGTGCAATATTTCAGCTGTCCTGACTGTTACCACAGGCTCGTTCCACCATTGTGGTGCCACGGCAGAGAACAGAACAGTATTGGACCATTACAGGGTAATGGTCCAATACTGGCTTTGTAGCGAGTCAGTTAATAATTCCCATAGCAGTGGAAAAGTGTATAAGTAGTCAGAGTCTGTAGATAATTTGTGAAATAAAAGCAGAAACTGTTTGTTGTTCAGCATTGGTGGAGGTATGTACTCTCTGCACTATGTTCTTAACTTACTAATTTAAATATTTTAATTAAGTCTATATACCATTAGAGCTTCTAGGCGTATATTAAAATATGATATACAGCATTCCTTAGAGTATGTTTATATACCGGCCTAGACTGTGTGTTGTGTGGCCAATGTTAATAGACCATTTAAAGGCTGGTGCTACTGGTTTTAAAAGTGCATTTTGTCACCGGCCCCCCCGCCTCCCCCCACACACACACACACACACACACACACACACACACACACACACACGCCTTCCTGATAAAGCAGGAGGTCTTAAAACAGTCTGCAGCTGTGGACATGTATTGGGCAGCTCTCTACAAGCCCCTAATGGAAGCCAGACGTAATGCAGCACACATGCCTGTTCATGTGTCCGCAACACAGAACAGACCCCTCGCTCCATCTGGACCAGAGCCGGCCAGGTCCCGTCCCAGCGAGCGGAGAGCAGTGCTGCCATAGGTCCCTGCTCAAGGGCAGGGTGACAGACAATCTGACAGCCTATACAGGCCATACAGGCAAGGAGTAGGCAAGTCTACAAGCAACATCTTGACCAGCTGTTGCCACAACTAGATCAACCAGCCTCCAAAGTTATTGTCCATAGCATGCTTCATGTCACTATGGCGCTTTCACACACCTTGCAGAGGCACAGAGGCAAAAAGGCAGCCGACCAAATTGCTGACATTATCAGAAATTAATCGGGTTGTACATTGGAGGGTCGGAAGCCGTTTATCGGCCCTCGCAAGCCCCTGTAAACTGCACGTCAAACGACGCCCGACATGCCAAATTTCGGCACGACTCTCAATGACTCGTGCAACTTAAAAAAACAGACCTGCCCACCCTGAAAACAAATGTACCAGAGTACCAGATAACTGAACAGTGAACTTGCACTCTTTTTTCCCTCCGAAACGCAAACCATTTGTAATTTTGATCGGAATTATAGAACTATTCACATTATTTCTAAAAAGTTAATCAATATGACTTTCTACCACAATATGTCATACAGTAGCTTAAAAGCAACTGCATCTAAGAACAAAACAAATTATTTGTGCCGTGGACCACACCTAACATGATCAACAGCATGCTGAACAACCAGAGAACAACATACGTCCAACATACACACACACACGGAAAGTGATGTAATTCTCTCCTCAGGTCACAATTACTCCACTATACAATATACACTACAGAATGTTGCATGTTGGCAGGTCTGCAAAGACCGTCCTGAAGTCACACAGTGTATGCCCAGCTTTAGCAAACATAAAGTCCACCTTCAGATACATTTTGCTGAGAGAATCAGTCGGAATGCGTCCGAGTAGCAACCGTACTTACCAATCAGCATTGTGTTGATAGCTATACGGGCGTGGTTTAGGTGTGCCAACAGCAAAAACGACCAGATGGTTCATCCAATCAACTGCCAGGTACCTGCCCTTAACCAACAGTTTCCATGTACAGCTCCCCAGATGGAGTTGTGGCAACAATTCATCTGGCATGTCAGGTTAAGGGACACCACACATCCCCCATTAAAAAACATATCGCCGGCAACCACTCTACCAGCACTGTGAGGTCACTGTCTTCCCAGAAGAAATGGGTCTTCAGTTGGGTCCTGGGCTAATCAGATCCAGTCTCTGTATCACAGGTGGCAGTTGACTTGAGTGAGCTTTCATGCTGAACAACGCAGAACAACACAAGAGTTGCCAAGCAGGCGACGGCCATTATTAACAGGACACCAATGTGCCACAAACGAACAAACGAGAGAACAATACAGAACACAAAGAATGGCTTCCTCCGTGCTGTAGTTTCATTTACACACTACTTACACACAGTTACAGAGAGTAACTGTCACCAGCCTGTTCCGTCACATTAAGGTGCCGTGGGAAAAGACAACAAACACCTTCCCGAAGGCACAAACACAACACAACACGTCACTTGCCGTAGTTGCATTAGTGGTGTGACCTAATCACATGCACTGTGAAAATAATCAGTTACAGTGTACAGATCAGGACATGATTTCATGGTGCTATTGCACGCATCTCATATTGTGTTTCTAGGGAAGTATACAGCAATGACAAATTAAAGCCTCTATATCTTTGCTGGTCAATACGCTGTCTGTAAAACACACGTGCACAAATCCACGTGCGCTATTTTTCATAATACGATGTGTTTTGTATCACATGTACAGGTGCATGTATTATAATACGATGTGTTATGTACCATGTGTATGTTATATAATACGATGTGTTATGTATCTATGTATGTTATATAACGCGATGTGTTATGTATCACATGTACAGGTGTATGTATTATAATACGATGTGTTATGTACCATGTGTATGTTATATAATACGATGTGTTATGTATCTATACATGTTATATAACACGATGTGATGTATCACATGTACAGGTGTATGTATTATAATACGATGTGCATGTATTAAAATACGATGTGTTATGTATCATGTGTATGTTATATAACACGATGTGTTATGTACCATGTGTATGTGTTTAAAAGGGATTTTGTACATCCTCTCCATAGAGGCTGGTTTATGGGGTGATGGGGGGTGAAGAGGAGGGGTGAAGAGGAGGGGTGATATGGGTGTTTGAGGTAATCTCTCGTTAGCATTTACCTGGACGTCCCCTGTGGTAAAACAAACAGCCACAAGTAGCCTTGATACCATATTGATGAGGCTGGCCTCTCACTTGATTGGCTGGAGCCACAGATATTGAATCCCAGGTGGTTCCTGACCCCTGGAGCTTCGTACAATTGGCGTATGCCAACTCGTAGTGGCTCTGTGTATGTGTGTGTGTGTGTGTGTGTTGTACCATGAAATTTACACAACCGTTATGTTTAGCATTTATCCAGAGCCATGTTTTCAGAGGATTATCCCTGCTGTGCAGCTCAGCTAAAGTCAGCTAAGCTAACATAAGATCTGCTATCGTCAGCTAAGGTAGCATCAGCTAAGCTAGCATCAGCTCTGCTATGGCTAGCTCGGTTAACGTCAGCTAAGCTAACGTCAGCTAAGCTAACATCAGCTCTACTATTTTTCTTGATAGGCCTTCAACGTGGGGATGTACCGTTGTGACCCAGTGATAGGCTGCAGGCTCTATATAATGTCTCTGGTGCTTCTCCCATAGAGTTCTATTAAGGACTCTCTAAGTGGTCTGTCTCCTCTATATAATGTCTCTGGTACTTCTCCCATAGGGTTCTATTGAGGACTCTGTAAGTCTCCTCTATATAACATGTCTGATAAAGTTTCAGGACATAAACAAACAACACCTGTGCTGCCTGAAGCCTTTGCATCCACTGTGGGGATTGTGCGGGGGTTAATATTCTGTTAAGGTGCTCACGGATGTGTCAGGCGACGAGCATCCGCCTTTCATACACCATGTGACAGGAACAAAAGGAATCAGCTTCAGCCTTCAGATAAACTGGTTTATTGTCTGCTGTGTGTGTGTGTGTGCGCGCGCGCTTGTGCGCACATGCTTGGGCCTGTCAGCGATGTGAATGAAAGCCCCTCGGCTGTGTCGTACAAACAACAATCATTCGTCCAGGACACCGTGAGTGACAGGGGCTCTGATGAGACGCTGAGAGACTCCACCTCCAGCACCCCTCCCTCAATATGTACAATAACAATTTAACACAACGCAACACAACCAAAGAGAACTCTTACCACAACATTGAATAATGTGTTACGGCTCCATTTATAAAATGCTACATATCTTGCGATCTTCGCCAGCAGCACGCCAGCACGATTCCCGTAAAGCATCACTATTCCAACCCCTCGCAGAGCAGGAGACCACTCAATCACTGGCTGTCCTATTCCCATCAAGCCACAGAGCATCCTCTCCAATCACATTCAAATATCCCTCAGTCGTCTCCAGGGAGTCACCCAGACAGCGCAAAGCGGCACAAACTAAAGAGTCTATGCTAGTTTCAAACTGATAGTTGTCATTTTACCGTCCAGTGCACACATTGTTTGTCTGAGCGCCCGTGGGTGTGTTGGTCTTACAATGACGTGTGGTCAGATGCATTCTTGGCGCATGGCATTGTTATCTTGAGGCAGCAGAAACTGATTGACTTGAGTTGCCGTATATGGTCTGCAACTTTGCAAAACTGCTTTTATAATAGCAATAAGCCAAGGATCAAGCATGCCTGGTTTTTAAAGGGAATGGCACACATTGGTTTATTGTATCTTACGCCAAAAACACACCTGTGAATATTGATGATAGTAAAGGTGTTTTTATTATCACATGCACATACATGTACTGTAGTGAAAGTCTTCTGCATTCCTCAATGGAGCAGTGGGCAGCTTCTGTGCAGCGCTCGGGGACCAACTCCTGATTGAAACCAGTGTCACTAGTCATAGGCATTGACTGGAGAGTGAACCTAACATGTTTGTGATCGTGGGGGAAACCGGAGCACCCGGAGGAAACCCACGCAGACACGCGGAGAACATGCAAACTCCACACAGAAAGGCCGGGACGACCGGGGTTCACAGACCTTCTTGCCCTGTGTAAGTATGACCCTTTTGAGCCATGTGATTTGATTTGCTCATTGCCACACAGTATTCTCTAAACTAACAGTCGAGCCAAGATGGCTGATCAGGTTTGCTGCACACTTAGACAATTAGACAAAGAACCAAAGTACAGTTTGCTCAGGTGAAGCCACCATCAAAACAGGATGCTTTGCCTCTAACTACAAACCATTATTTCATTGCTATATTAGCCAACATTCCCCAACATACAAGTCAAAGCCACATGTGAGGACTAGCATCCCTATCTCGCTAATTGCTCGTCAAGCTTCAGCTGTAACATACCGTGTTGTTAGCATCTCCGTGTTGTTAGCATCCAGATGGACTCAAGTGGCTGTTTTACCGGTCACACAAATAGCCATTAAGCTAATGAACGATCAACACTACTCACAGACAGCGGTCATATTACACCCAAACCAAACAGTGTCCATATTTCATCAGAGAAAAGGCAAGCCTTCTCAGTGTCAGGTGCAGCACTGACTGCAAAAGCCACGGCCTACTTTAAATGTCTCCATTTCCAATAATGAAAGTAACAGAAAGTTAAAGTGTCCGTTCAAAGGCAAGTGAAGGAGCAATATCGTCACACCAGCTTCGAGCAGACTGACGGGCTGTGACCACATGGTACGCTGTCTAGATGAAGGCTCCCAGCTAGTCAGCCTGCCCAGTGAAACCACGGTAAAAAGAAGGGCTCCAAGGAAGGGGAGGGGTGGGGAGGGGGAAAGGTCCCTTAGGGACAGAAGTATTCCATGTCCTCCATTCCCTGTATCCAAAGGCAGCCCTCGCCTCCATGGGTCCACCGTGACATTACAACTAAGCAGGAGTCCAGAAAAGTCTGTCTGGCGCTGGTGTGATTAAGTATGAGCAGGAATTTGTGAAGAACATACCTGCACCCACTACACAGGGAGCAAGCAGTCTTCCTTTTTCTGGGGAGTAAGCAATTAAAGGTATAGTCAGCTATTGCAAGCCAATTATGAGCTAACACATTTTTGGTCAAATTCAGCAAATATCTCCTCGTTACACTAGCTTGCCGTTCTCCACAGCCCTGGCTCCGTAAGTAGGAACAAAGTGGCGAACACCGCTCGTATTCACAAAGTCACAATACTACGCTTTGCTTCACAATGCATTTCTATGTGTGATGCGGAGGACTGTGCAGCAATAATGTTTTGACTTGAGCTTGAAGTAGAATGTACGTGATATCAGACAAGGCCGCCGCATTAGTGGTGAATGGTGCCGTACTGAAGGACGTCGTCATTTACGATGGCTGGTGAAGCAAAACAGAGCTCACACATGCTTCCATTGACCGCCTACGCTAACACTCACCTTGGTAACTGCGTTCCGCTGTATTTGACTAATAAACCTGATTGAGATTCAGCTAAAGATGTCACTACATTACACAAAAGTCACCAGTTATGCGCCCAGTCTTTAAACTCACAGATGTTCTCTGCATAAAGTATCTTCTCTCAGCATCGACCGCCATTGCAATAGAGTGAGAGAATTAGAAGAAGCTGTTTAACATGCGCTGGCACCGCAGACGCATGCACGGTCGACTTAGGTCACCCTTATCCTCCTCTGTAATTACTTGTCATTATGTGCTGCTCTCGCTCTACAGCAACTGTGTGGAAGCCTTCATAAGCACTTTAAACACGTAAAAACATACAGAGCTCTGAGGTAGAGTGGTGGTCAAAAGGCATGCACACTGTATCTGTATGTCCCTCCTTTAAACACAACGTACAGAGCTCTGAGGTAGAGTGGTGGTCAACAGGCATGCACACTGTATCTGTATGTCCCTCCTTTAAACACAACGTACAGAGCTCTGAGGTAATCTTTAATTCTGTACCCCATTTCCAGGGTATGTTTTGCTCATGTCACATTATCACTCACATTATTTCTCACTGTGTTATTCACTCTACCTCCAAGTCCTGGACCTCAATGTGCAGGACAGCACAATCATGGCTAATCGATGCTTGTGCATAACTGTGTTATGCAGCACAATATTTTTTATGTTTTAGCCATAAATCGTAAATATATATATATATTTTTTTTGTTGTTGTTGTTTATAAATTGATTTTAATGAAAGAAAAAAATACAATCATAAGCTTCTTTTTTTAACGGATGAAAGCAGCAGCCATAATGTAAAGTTCAACGAAGCTCGGACAGTTTGAAGTCCGGCGAACATCTAATTTTTTACATTTTCTGGATAGGATAAACGGTGCGGTATTGGCAATGTTTATAGAAAGCGGGTTTTGGCATCCAGAGAGTTCAATAACGTGCAGCGCTCAGAGCAAAAAGCAGTGGTCAACAGGCATTCATACTGTATGTCTTCCTTTAAACATCGTACAGCGCTCAGAGCAAACAGCAGTGGTCAACAGGCATTCATACTGCATGTCTTCCTTTAAACATCGTACAGCGCTCAGAGCAAAAGCAGTGGTCTACAGGAAGCTGGAGCCGGTCTATCAGCAGCTGGTACTAGGACTAGGACAGGGGCCTCTACCAGGCCTCCCCTCTCTTGTGGTGACCCCATCACGTCCTGCACAGGCCCACCGGTGCCAGCCCATCATCGGCGTAAGCCACGCGGTGCGGCGGCTAATTATGGCCGCCACAAACAGCTGCCCATGCACGCTGATGGCCATTATGCCGGGCGGGATCTGCAGACCTGGCAGAAGCCTCTGTAGCGAGCTGTGTGTGTGTGTGCGTGTGTGTGTGTGTGTGTGTGTGTGTGCGTGTGCCTCCAACAACACAAGCACATTCTGCCTAGCAATCAGTTCTGACAGCAAGCTGGTTGCTCATGCTGGCTGGCAACAATCCCTGTTCTGAGATGATGATAGCAGCACACACCTTGCCCATAACACCACACTATTGCGTGTCTGTCTGTCTCTGTGTGTGTGTGTGGGCACATGTGCCTGTGTGTGCAGGCGTGCGTGTGTGTGTGCGTATATATGTATTGTGAGTGTGTATGTGCGCGAAAATGTGCGTGTGTGTGTGTGCCTGTGTGTGTGTGCATGTGCCTGTGTGCGTGTGTTTGTATGTGTGTGCCTGTGTGCGTGTGCCTGTGTGTTTGTGTGCGGGTGTGCATGTGTTTGTATGTGTGTGCCTGTGTGCTTGTATGTGTGTGCCTGTGTGCGTGTGTTTGTATGTGTGTGCCTGTTTGCGTGTGTGTGCGTGTGCATGTGCCTGTGTGCGTGTGTTTGTATGTGTGTGCCTGTGTGCGTGTGCATGTGCCTGTGTGCGTGTGTGTTTGTGTGCGCGTGTGTGTGTGTGTGTGCGTGCCTCTGTGTGCAAAGCGTGGGCAGTTCAGTAGCAGCTGATGTTCCAGTTTGTGGGCGTCAAGCTAAAACAACACGGGCTCCTCTCTCCAGCCATTTTGCGTACACAGTGACTGACAGCCAGGCTCTACAAAGCTCCGCCTACATTTCAAAAGAGTAGGCCAGCCCTCGGGGAGTCTGGCGTTGCCCTGGACGACAACATGGGAAAACACTGGAGACAGCTGAGTCAGCGCCTCTGCGGAGCGGTCTGACTGACTGACAGATCGTCTTGGGCCACATCAAACACCGCTCTCTGAGTAGGAACTCAGAAAAACAAAAACAGAATTAGCACCAACCATAGTGTGCTGTACGCAGCTTCAATGCAACTTAAATCTACGAGGAAGCATCAAGGTGCGTCGTGATTGGCCAGAGAACAGATAACTGGATGTCTAACTGGACAATGAAGCAGAAACATTGTAGTTGTGAGATCTTCAGCCTAGACACAATGTCCAGGAGACTATGCACACTGTGATCTTGTTGATGCTAATGTCAGAGTTGAGAGTACAATAATAATGAGTTGAAAGATGAGAGGGAAACTCAAGAAACAGGTAAATTATATATCATGTCACGTCAACGTACGTTCGTTACAATACAAACTGCTAGGGTGGACATCAGCATCTGTGGGATTACAGTAAACCATGGATTCAAGTGATATATATTGCTGTGTTAACATCAAGGGTAAGTATAATAGGGTTAAGCCAGTCTCACAGGTCTTTACAACCTCACATGTCTCACAGGTATGTTAGTTCATTCACTACCCCTCCACACGTCTATTATCTTCTCTACCGGGAGACCAAAGAAAGGCTGGCCTCCGTGTCCTGGCAACTAGTTCTCACAAAGCCTGCTGCCATCTTACGTCTCTGCGCCACAACAATGGCTGCTTTATGATAAACAGGAAGACGTCTTGCAAAGCATTAAAGAACAATGCCCCCCCGCCAGCCAGCGTGCTTCAAGTACCCTCAGTACGCCTGGAGCGCATATGCAGGAGGGAGAGCATGCAAACAGCTACTGTACTCTTAAAGCAGTGCTCCTCCCCGCCCCACTGCAGTGCACTCTGTCAGGCTTCTGTCCCAGGCGTCTGTCTGTGAGTCTGCGCTGCCAATCTGTCAGACATCTTATAGCGCTCGCTTTCTGATCCAGCTGCAAGCAGATAGTAGCAGCTAACAGACTGTAGCTAGCAGCTAACAGACTGTAGCTAGCAGCAAGTAGCTACAGTCTGTTAGCTGCTAGCTAGCTAGCAAGTAGCTAGAGATAGCAGGCAGAATCTAGAGATAGCAGGCAGAAGCTAGAGCTAGCAGGCAGAAGCTAGAGCTAGTAGCAAGTCGCTAGAGCTAGCAGGCAGAAGCTAGAGCTAGCAGCAAGTACCTAGAGCTAGCAGGCAAAAGCTAGAGCTAACAGCAAGGCGCTAGAGCTAGCAGCAAGTAGCAAGAGCAAGCAGGCAGAAGCTAGGCTGCGTTCGAAACTCCATACAACATACTACATACTAGGCAAGCACCCTATTTTCCAACGCAATAGGAAGAGCGAGAAAACTGTTTTTTGTTGTTGCCTTTTGGACATACGACATCAGTTTAGCCCCGTGACGATGACGTACTAGCGTTGTCATGAGGAGAAACATGAGAATTGCAAATCAGGAGAGCTAAAAATGTGCCAGTTAACTGTACAATTAGGTAACTATGTTAGGTAAATTATGTTTGTCATTGCTTACACTTTATACCTACTAGTTGTTCATGTACATTCATAGCTACACGAACACAGTTCATAAAACATTCCAATAACTGTATCAAGAGGATCAAATTTGAGTAACCTACATTTTGTCCCACAATAGGCCTATACCACTAATACAGAAGGGTTTTTAATAGCACACAGGATATCTTATATATATATATTTTATTGTGCATTTTTTATAATAATAATAATAATTCCCCAAGGCCCTTGAAGTTAATCCAGCATTTGCTGCGATGTCATCGCCTGTTGTAACCTGTTATGCCAGATGAGTAGTTGTCACAACTCCATCTGAGGAGCCGTACATAATCTCATGGAAAGAAAATTGAGCTGAGAGCAATAGCAGTTGGGCGGAGCCAGGCTACACCACAACGCCCCCAAACATGTCTTCACACGGTGTACATGGAGTCTCGTTGACCAATCACAGAGCTTTAAGGGTTGTCCCTCCTGGACGTCAGTCGAGGGTTCAGGAGAGAACAGGTAGGGTAGCTGAGAGTTACATTTGATTTCACACACCTTTTACCGGGCAGATCTTGCGTGTTGCTGTTGTGCAGAGGAACAAGTGCGTGTGGAAGAAGCTGAAGGATAGTTTTGGGGTATTTGCACTAGCTAAATATACGGTGGCACCGTTCCTGTCGCACGGTCTCCTGGGAAAGTGGAAAAGTGTCACGGACGAGTGCGCAGGAAACGTGACAAATGCTGTGTTCCTCAGCGGGGGGCTCTGCTAGCTTGAGGAATAGTTAGCCATGTGTTCCTTCTCCTGGTGTTGCAGGTTAGCGCCTGTGCGCTTGGAACCTCATTAAGCATCGGCTGTCAGCCTCCATCTGTTAAACACTCCAGCAGCACAGACCAACAAGCTGTCTGCTGGCTTGCCGAGGCGCCTTTCCCCATTTCCCCTTATTCTCCTCTCTCCCTCTCTCACTTTATTAATTATGGAGTTTTCTCTCCTGACATCTCATCGTTCTGGTCTTTTCTCCGCTCTGCTTTTTTCTGCAGATGTCACTTGTTCTGGTCCTAGCATAGCTTCCCTCTTAAAGGCCTAGAGCCACTGAAGATGTGCTAGCTAACACAAACAAACAAACAAACAGAATGTATACCGGTAAATCACGCTTTCTGACTGTAATTAGTTGATATAAATTATGTTTGGCATTCCTCTCTCCAACTGTAGTGAGAGCATATGCAACCTGTAGATAGATACAAACTACTGTAGATATATGTGGAGAGAGCAGATACAAGCTAGCTAGAAGTACATAGACGATCGTAACGTAACAGTGTTAACCCACAATTAAGTGTGTCATGTTATTACTTCTGTGTGTCGTCATTCCTTCCATACTCCCCTACCTGCTAGCTACTTAGCTAACTAGCTACCTGCTAGTTACTTAGCTAACCAACTACCTGCTGGCTACTTAGATAATTAGCTACTTAGCTAACCATCTACCTGCTAGTTTCTTAGCTAACCAACTACCAGCTGGCTACTTAGATAATTAGCTACTTAGCTAACATCTACCTGCTAGTTTCTTAGATAACTAGCTACCTGCTGGCTACTTGGCTAACTAGCTACCTGCTAGCTTGCTCTCTGTGGCGCAGGAGAGACTGCAGTCTGTCTGTCCTGCGCCAGGAGGAAACCATATGAAGCCAGATTTGCATTATGATTATTGCTCGTCTGTGGCCCTGGAGGAACACTATTCCAAAACAGGTGGTTCGCCCCCCCACCCCCCAACCACACACACACACACACACACACACACAACCACAGGCATTATAGAATTCAATTTACTTTATCAGGGAGCGCTCTGCATTATTGTTTTGTATTATTCACTTTCTACAATCTCTGC
>JAODUH010021429.1:0-25264 GCA_027564835.1 Typhlichthys subterraneus
AATACTACTGACACACAAATACTCTCTCTCTCTCATTCCCCCCCCCCCCCTCCCTCTCTCACTCTCTCACCTCTCGTCTTTCAGGGTCTGAAAGCTTCTCTTGTAATGGGTGTGAAACAGTACCAAGGTGTCGCAGCTCATGTGTAACATTCCTCATACTTGATGTAACCTACGGCGGGTTCAGACTACACAAGTGTGTTCTCTTCCACCGTGGTCACCATGTCAGAGTAGACGAGCATTGTGCCATCAAATCTTGACATGTTTTGGAAGGGAGACAGGCGCAGTGTTCGAATTACCCTGCAGCTCCCGGGGGGACTTGGGGACGGTTACACATCTGTGTCTAGGGTCTGGGTCTGGGGTCCTCCTCCCTCACAAAATATTTAACACTTCATTTCCTTCATTTTGGTTACTCACCTGGTTGCATAAATGCTTTCGCTGTTTCTCGACAACATTTTTATTAATATTTTTACTCTCTTATGGTTGCCTACTCCCTCGAGGAAACGTCAAATAAGGACTGCTCAACGATCCATTCCTGTTGACTTGAAAACTTAGGACCTGTTATGTCACACTACAGAGTACGGCGTAAAGTCACCGTTCATTGTTCCCCACAGGCCACGTCGGAGCCCAGCGCTGGCAATGTGTCGGCCATGACCTAAACAAGTCACTGTCAGGGACCTCTAGGCCAAAAATAGTCTAAAAATAACAATATTTACTAAGTAATATATTTAAATTTAATCAAATTTAATCGTCCCTGGGTGGGCTTTGTTATTGCTAAGATCCACCTGCTGCGGGGCACACAGGGAGGCAGGGTCTGACTCTAGGTTTGAAACAGCCTTGACGTGTGGCGACAGGTGGTACTGCAGCCAGAAGAACCAACTTGCAATACACACCCAATTCATTAATTCGTTATCGGTTTTACTGCTTTGCTATATATTTTTTCCAAGTGCCACACTTCACTCATGTGGTGCTTCAAAATATTCTCTTCATGCTTATGTACATATATGTTTTCCAACAATGTCAAATAAAGCCAGTTTGGACAATTATTTGTCATGATGTCATAATCATGCAACATAGTCCCAACACACACTTCTTTTCCAGTAACAAAGCCCTGTTTATAGACTGTACCCTAGTCCCAACACACTTATCCTAACCCAACCCAGTGTATAGACTTGACCACTGTTTTCCAATCGTGTTCTTGGGGGATCCACTGCCCTGACTCTCGTGCTCCAAACCACCTGATTCATATTAATGGGTTGTTATTCATCTATGCAGAAGTATGATAATGGCCCATTCATTTGAATCAGGTGTGTTTCAGCAAGAATGCATCTAAAACATGCTGTACAGTGGTACTCCAGGACTAAAATTGGGAAATCCCTAATACCAACACACACACATACACACACACACACACACAGTACCTTAACCCTGGCACCATGGGTCATGGATGAGCTAGCTAGCACCGTGGGCCATTTATAAGCTAGTAGCATGGGCAATGGCCATGGCTAAGCTAGCTAGTAACATGTACCACGGATGAGCTTATAGCATGGGTCATGGATGAGTTTGTAGCATGGGTCATGGCTAAGCTAGCTAGTAGCATGGACCACGGATGAGCTATTAGCATGGGCCATGTATGAGCTAGTAGCATGGGCCATGTATGAGCTAGTAGCATGGGTCATAGCTAAGCTAGCTAGTAGCATGGGCCATGTATGAGCTAGCAGCATGGGCCATGGATGAGCTAGCACCATGGGCCGTGGCTAAGTAACTAGTAGCATGGGTCATGGATGAGCTAGTAGCATGGGCCATGGATAAGATAGTAGCATTGGTCAAAGCTGGGCCAGCACCATAGGCCATGGCTAAGCTAGCTAGTAGCATGGGTCATGGATGAGCTAGTAGCATGGGCCATGGCTGAGCTAGCACCATGGGTCTGGGCCATGGCTAAGCTAGCTAGTAGCATCGGTAGAGAGAGCACAGAAGCCAAACACACCCAAGAAGGGATTAGCATTGGCTCCTTCAATCTGTCACCAGGTCATTAGGCACACCCCAGAGCCTGAGACTGGGCCTTATACATTCTCTCTCTCTCTCCCTCTCTCTCTCTCTCTCTCTCTCTCTCTCTCTCTCTCTCTCTCCCTCTCTCTCTCTCACACGCACACACACATACACACACATAGACATGAAGCAGTGCTCTCTCTCTCCCCCTCTTTCTCTCTCTCCCTATCTCTCTCACCTCTCATTCTTTCTCTCATTTCTTTCTATTTTTTCATATGTCTCTCTCTCTCTCTCAACCTCCCTCCCAACCTCTCTGTATCCCTCTATCCCTCCCTGTTTCTCTGCACCTCTCTCTCTCTCTCTCTCTCTCTCTCTCTCTCTCCCCCCTCCTTCCGGCTCTCTCCGAAAACAGTTTAAAAAAACAAACAAAAGATCATTATGCAATGACAGAAGAATGACTGTAATTCATTTGAATATAGTGCACTTGTTAACCTGTGGGACTTTGGGTGTGCTTATACAACACACACACACACACACACACACACACACACACACACTCAGTTAGCAACAATCCTACAATTGATCTCAGTATGTGTTTGTGTGTGTGTGTGGCTTGTGGGCAAATATTAGGGTGTGGCACTGAAATTGTGCAAGTTAGAATGGGTTGGGTCTTATGAGATCGGCAGGTTGAACCAGTCCCTGACAGGAATTAATGTTGCCACGTGTGTGTGTATGTGTGTGTGTTACAGGTAGGGTTACACCCCCCAGTAGTTAGGCACAGGTATTTAGACTTACAGTAAATACATGGGCTTAGGAGTAGATACAGGTTACCATAAACCCATGTAGTAAGGAGCAGGTAGATTTACAGTAATTATTATGGAGAAGGTAAGGATTATGGGTTCTTGGCCCATGTCAGGGATCTAACTGGGAAACGTTCTCACCAGATCACTAGACTGCATACAGTAAACCCTTATATAGCCTGTCAGTGTCCAAAGGGAAAACTCTGAATCTAAAGCCCCAGACACACTGCAATTGATGTCAGTGTGATTCAGCGACTAGAAGTGTAGACAAGGGAAATTACAGTCGGCGATGCGAAATGGTTTGGTACCGAGCTAAACTATTCTCAACTTCCCACCCGCAATATTTTCTGACAATCTTATCCGAACTGCCCGACCCGCGGGTCAAATGCATGCAATTATTGCAGGTGGTGGTCTGACATATCCGTTGAGTGTAGCTGATGTTACGATCATATCTTGAATTATTTTATATCAATCAAATTGTACGATTTTTAGCTTTCTAATGGTATATAGCATGGAGAACAACTTTTAAGTTAAACATGTCAACAACACAACTTCCCCAACCAAGATGGTGAACGGCCCACAGACAGAGTTTGAAATATTTTTAATCCAGATGTGAGGTGACAAAGGCATGGATGAGGTTTTCAGTGATTGAGTATGAGAGTGAGGGACAGAGTCTAGATATGTTGCGGAGGAGGAAGAAGGATGCCCGGGTGATGGTTTTGATGTGTGATTCGAATGAAAGGCAGTTGTCAAAAATGACACCAAGACTTTTCATGGTTGTTGACAGTGGGATGGGAAGAAGCAATGTTCAGGCTGGAGTTGTCTTGTGTGGGGAGAGTGGATTTGGAGCCAATGAGCAGGACCTCTGTCTTGCTGTTGTTGAGTTTAAGGGCGATTAGAGCCATCCAGCTCTGGATGTCGTGGAGGCAGTTGGTGAGGGAGATGGGGGGAGGGATGAGGTGGGTTCAGTTGAGATGCAGAGCTGGGTGTCGTCCGCGTAGCAGTGAAAGTCAATGTTGTGGTGTCTCATGAACATGCCCAAGGGTAGAAGGTATATGATGAACAGTAGAGGACCCAGTACAGAGCCTTGAGGGACACCCAGTGAGACTGCCTCACATCTTGATCTG
Source organism: Typhlichthys subterraneus (assembly GCA_027564835.1). Taxonomy (NCBI): domain Eukaryota; kingdom Metazoa; phylum Chordata; class Actinopteri; order Percopsiformes; family Amblyopsidae; genus Typhlichthys; species Typhlichthys subterraneus. The sequence continues at coordinate 3,914 of JAODUH010021429.1, forward strand.
TGGGATTTCAGTTGGACAAATTTTTGGTGTTCTGAGAGATAAGAGGAGAACCAGGATAGTGCAGCTCCTGAAATACCAAGCCAGACGTTCCAGTAGGAGTGGGTGGGAGATGGTGTCAAAGGCTGCAGTCAGGTCAAGAATTGATAGGAGGCCGGAGTCAGCTGCACGGATGAGGTCATTTGGGATTTTTACAAGAGCCGTTTCAGTACTGTGTTTGGGGCGGAATCCAGACTGAAATGGTTCAAGTAGTTTGTTGGAATTTAGATGGTTGAGGAGTTGAGAGACCACCACCCTCTCAAGTGTTGTGGAGAGGAAAGGAAGGTTGGAGATGGGGCGGAAGTTGTTCAGGTAACAGGGGCCAACGTTTGTTTTCTTGAGTGTGGGTGTCACAGCTGCATTTTTCAGGGTGAGGGGCACGAAGCCGGTGGCAAGAGACGAGTTTATAGTGTGAGTGAGCAGGCAAGAGATGGAAGGAAGACATGTTTGATGAGGCTGGATGTGGATGTGGAGGTGGATGTTTAGAATTTTATCATTAAAGAAGTCCAGAAATGAATTGCACAAATCAGACGTGGGGTCAGGTTGGGAGTTATCAGGAGGTTTGAGTAGGTGCTTTACTGTCGAAAAAAGAACTTTGGGGTTTTTATCAGAGTTGATGGCTGTTGAGAGGGCGGTTTTGTATTTTGAGAGGTGATCAAGGTAAGCTTGTGAATGCGATTCTTGTCCAGCCCTTTTGTACAGACACATAGTAGGAAGAGAAAACCCACCTCGCCATAAGCAGCAAGGCTTATCCCAACCGCGCTAGCTTGATTTGCTTGCAATTGAGATTAGGATATGTCATTTTTTCACATCGCATTATCCAAGGTCTCCCTTGTCCTGTCAGTACAGTCTGGGCAATTTGGACAAGCTATTGGTTTTCATTATAAAGACTGCATCCAATTACTGCCAACTTTAGAATGTTGGGGTCAGTTTGGCTCAGTCTGGCCAGTATGCAAGCACCAATCGTTCTGCTAACAAGCATGCTCTTGCGTACTGCATAGTTGGAGAATGTGTGTGCTTGGCCTGTGACATGATTGATTATCTGTTCATAATTAGCTCCTGAATACCTCCCTATATGAGCGCTCAACCCTGGGCTATGCCGCTAGGCTCGTAGCATTGCTAGCATAGGGCTAAAATGCAAGCACTATACAAAATGCTGGCGTAAAGCAAAATTCCACATGGAATAAGTGTAGATATACCGTATATACGTAGCAGAAACACACCCCTAATAACTCATAATTAATCTCACGCTTGTGGTTATGTGTGGCCGAGCACGCACACGCACACACATTCACACACGGACACAAACTGTTTAATTTTGTCCAGTAACCTTATACTTTTTATTTCAGGGCCATGCAATTCCATGTTATTAGAAAGAATTTGCTAATCATATTCCATTGAGACATTTTGCTGTAACAGTTATAATGTAATGTAATGATCAATGATTGTTTTAAATTAGATGCCTTATTGAATTATATACTGTGAATTTGCATTTTTATAACATTCAATCAAATCCAATCCACTTTATTTATATAGCACATTTTAAAACAACTAAGTTGACCAAAATGCTAACAACCACCACACAGAGGATGTCTGTGTGCATACCTGTGTGCGAGTGTGAGTGAGACAGAGAGAGATTGTTTTCTTTGTTGTTGTTGTTGCTTTGGCAATATGAGAAATGATCTTGTCATGCCAATAAAGCCTTTTTTGATCTGAACTGAACTGAGAGAGAGATAAGCATTAGTCTAGCATTAGTCAGATCAGAGAGAGAGAGAGAGAGAGAGAGGGAGAGAGAGAGCGAGAGAGACAGAGAGATTAGCGTGGAGCATCACCAGCGTTCCCAAGAGGGAGCAGTGGGAACGCTAGCATTCCCACCTAGCTGTTTCTGTTGTCCTTAGCATCCATCCATGTACTTTAAGAAGACAGAGGAGGAGTTGTGTGTTTGTTTGTTTGTGTGCGTGCGTGCGTGCGTGCGCGTGTGTGCGCGTGCGTGCGTGTGTGTGTGTGTGTCTGTGCATGCGCTCCAGCGATGTTTGATTTCTGCAGATTCGTGTGAAATTTTGACACTTGGACTTCAACAACGTCATTTTCCACTCCGTTCCTGTCAACGATGTTGTGGCTGGCCATTGACCTGCATGCTAGCCAGCAGTTAGCCGCCGTCACACATCTGTGTCTTAGATTAGATTTCATTAGATCAATTTTATTCGATTAGATACAATTAGATTACATATAATCAACTTTATTGGATTGGATCAACTTTCTTGTCATCCACTTCCATGCAAGTCCTGGCACACAACTATCTTAGTATAGCTGAATATATATGAAAGCAAATCAGACTTGGGCACTCAATCCATATCTTTGTGGTGTCGTCAGTGGTTTTAAAAAAGAGTTTTCTCTAGTTTTTATTAAAATTTAGTATTTATTTAATAATTTATTTACATTTTTATAGATTTTTATGTGCTACTATGTCTGCGTGTTGCCTGCTCCTAGTCGGTCTGTTTATGCTTGTACTGTTTTTATTCACTGGTATCGATTGTATTGTTACTATAACCGGTTTTATTAATAACCTGTCCAGGGACTGCGGTTGAAAATTAGCCGGCTGGCTAAAACCGGTACTTTTACAGAAATGTTGATTAAATGTACATTGTCCCAGTAAAAATAAAGCTCAATAAATCAATCAATCAATCAATCAATCAATAAGCGTAACAATATCAAATATATAAATGTAAAATATATATATGCGAGGTGATGAACATTCACATTACACTGTATTACAATTTACTCATAAGTATTTAAGGTAAAAATATGATATGTTGTTGTAGTTGTTTATTCATATGCTACAGGCTTGTGTGGTAAAAACAACATAAAATGAAGAGTGTATCTCCAAGAATATTGTGCTTTGATCGAATACAAACTAACATGCTGCAGATCATGTCCAGTAGACTACACAGTCAATTTGCCAATATTAAATCACTGCAAGACAAATATTGGGGGCCTTGTAAAAGCATACAGCTACTTAAAAAACATAAAAGAGCAGTTTGTATTGGTTAACAAAGACAGCACTTCTCCTCTGACAGGAGAAGCAGAGAAGACATATTTGAAGCTTACATGTGTTTTATAAATGTGACGTTTAGTTGTGAAAATATAATATGTTTTTGTATAAAAGTGGAAAATGTGTATCATAAGTTATGAATAACTTTCTCTTTGTTGTCACCCAGTTCTTACGCATGCCACTGCTATGTAATGGTGTGATGTAAATAGTTTTATTTTGCTCTGCAGTCACCTTGCAGTATATCGACGTATATAGGCTCTTTACACTATAGCATACAGAAAAGTTTCCAAAGTGCTGGTTTTTCCTTCCTTGTTTTGATGCTAAAATGAGATAACGGTATCATCTTCTTTGTTTAGTGTGTGTGCGTGTGAGTGCGCGCGTGTGTGCGTGTGTGTGCGCGCGTCTGTGGTGTGAACCACAGCTTGCAGGTCACATGAAAACTTGTACTCTTGAGGCAGGCCTTACACCGCAGTGACGCATAACCACAAGCCCACACATGCACACGTGCACGTGCACGCACACACACACACACACACACACACACGTGACCACACATGTGACCTTCAGAAGACTCATATTTTAGTTTATTTTCATTTATAGAATGTTATCTTTTCACACAATTATTGAGATCTTCTTAAGCCAGCTCAATGGGGAAATTACATTGTAATTTCATGGCTTGTTGAAGACATGCTGTACATTAAAAAAAAAAACTGTTTACTCTGTTTATTATGTTTTCTTATGTATTTTAGTATCTATTTATTTATTTCTGTAATATTTTGCATACTGTTGTGTCTAACTGGCTTGTAGAACCCAAAACAAAGTTCCTCAAGAGGACAATAAAGTATCTATCTATCTATCTATCTATCTATCTGTCTGTCTGTCTGTCTAAAAGCCTACAATATCTTCATCACTTTCCACTTCCTGCTTAACAATGCTGATGACATCACATCACCTGACAAATGCTATGTGCTGAGTTTTTCGCAGTGAGCCAATATAGTGTGATCTCAAATGTGTAGTCAGCTACTGCAAGCTAATTGTAATCTCATACACTTTTTTGTCAAATACACCAAATATCTATTAAATAGCACATTTCGCTATAGCTACCGTTCCCAGTGTGTGTTGAAAAAAATTATTTGGTACTTCTACACAGCCCAGGCTCTGTAAATAGGAACATAACAAACACCGCTCACATCAACAAAGCCAGAGCACTTTGCTTCACAATTCGTTTCGATGTGCGGAGCGGCGCCACGGAAGGATATTGTTTTGATTTGAGCTCAAAGTTAGCAAGCGTTCTCGAGAATGACCGTTTAATTTACAATCCCACTGTGTGTGCATGAATTGGGCAGAAACTACTCCACAATGACAGCATGTCAGTCTACATTTTGACTTGAATTGGGTAATGGAAATATATGAGGTAGGGTTTGTCAGATGTATTCATGAGGATTACTAAAAGGCTTTGAACGGCCATTATTGAATAGAACAATGGCATTGTTTAACCAAGTGACATAGCGTTATCAGTTGAACCATGACAAAAACAACAGCGTTTGTTTATGGAAACTTAAAATTAAAGCTTCCTACTTTCACATCACGTGGGAGTCTCAGCTTGCTGTTTGTACGCGTGCGTGGGTGCGTGTGTGCGTGTGTGCGCGTGCGCGCGTGCGTGCGCGTGTGCGTGTGTTTGTGGGTGTGAAGGCCAGCAAAAGGAACAAACTGCAAAATGGTCGCACTGGAAACAGTGTTAAATATTAACTTCCTCAGAGTCCATGGTGTGTGTGTGTGTTCATGCACACACACACACACACGCACACACTCTCTATATGGTTGTGTGATAGGTCACAGTAGAAATGCTGAACATGAGATCTTTGGACCAATCAGAGGCTGACTAAGGTTTGACAACACTGGTCACTTTGTTGATGTGAACCAGGAGGGCAAAAAGCACCTACTTTACAATATGACATATTTTCTGCTAACTGTATACTTTTAACTTTAGCAATAAACTCCAGTTTTCTCCATTAAAATGTTCTATAACTGCTCACATTTACTGATTTTATGTTATTGTCATCTCTACTGGCAGCTAAAACTCCAATCCGTCATAAATGACATTTATGGTAAACATATGACACATATGATGCCACATAAACATCACAAATGCATGTGACGTCATCCTGTACCGGGATGTCAGCATGATACATTTGTCAAAACTAGCAGTTTGGACAGTAGGAGGCGGACATTAGAAGTGGGGTGAAGCAAGCAGCTTAGCTCTAAATGTCTCATAAAATAAATGTAAAACAAACTGTACTCAAAACTAACTGGGCTGAGGTTATCCTGGACATGTTCCTGTCATCTGCAAAGCAATGTTTACAATATAACAGGTTTACAAGATGAGTTTTTATTCTAACATGCTTTAAAAAGAATAAAATACATAAACAAGAGCAGTTGATGCAGTCACTCAGCAAACACTGGACACTTAGACTTTCACCTCTAGACAAAGAGCAGCAAACAGTAAATGTTTCGCTCTCAATCGCTTATCAATCACAGACGGTCAATAGGATAATACGATTACTGTGAAAACATAAACCTAACAAAGTACAAGCCACAATGATAAGGGCCATAAAAAGTTATGGTCTGAAGTATAAAGATTTCACAATACCCCAGTGGGTGAAAACTCCCAGTTTTAGTTTGAACATACTCGTGTGTGTTTAAAGCTAACATCACAGATGTTAATCAGCCAGAGGTGTCCGAGATAAAATGTGATCCAAGATTGTACCAGGGAGAAAATCGTGGATTAGCATATGTCCTTGCTTGCCTGCATATGGAGTAAAATCAAGGTTAAATGTGAGTCTCTGTGAAGAAAGAAAGAAAACTTTATTAATCCCCTCAGGGGAAAATCATTCTCTGCATTTAACCCATCCCTTAAGGGAGCAGTGAGCAGCTACTTGTTTGGCACCCGGGGACCAAGTCCAGAGTCTGGTTAACAGCACTGACTGGAGGGTGAACCTGACATGTTTTTAGATAGTGGGGGAAACCAGAGGACCTGGAGGAAACCCACACAGACACGGGGAGAACATGCAAACTCCACACACAGAAAGGTTGGTCGGCTGGGGTTTGAACCTGGGACCTTCTTGCTGGGAGGCATGCAGTGCTATCCACTGGGCCAGTGGATGTAGTGTGTAGTGTGTGTGTGTGCTTGTGCGCGCACGTGTGCTTAATTCAGGTCCATGATTGTCATTTGTTATTATGGGGTCAGGTGACATGGTGGTATAGACTGGCCAATGAGAGAGGGCCTCTACAGGGAGCGGCACTCTACATGACCAGCCACCGGCGTAGTTCTATCTACAACGAGGCCAATGAAGATTACGGACATGCTTTAATATAACTCCAGCTCCCTGAAAGTGTGCAAATGTATCCACATTCACGAGTGTATGCATGTGAATGTACCTGTGTGTGTATGTGTGCGTGTGTATGTGTTTAGGAGAACGGTTTCTAGCCATATTGAAGTGCATTAGAAATAGCATTCCGAGAATGTCAATGTCGCTAAATCAGTTAATTGGAAAAGACCAACCTCAAAGGTGGATAGTATATCAACCTTAATTTGCATCTAGATTTGGTTTTAATAATCATAGTGGGAAGGAAGTTACTAGAAATATCTCAAAGTAATGATTATATAAGAGATCTGATAAACCTACATTTAATGTTACTGTAAGTATGGACCATTGGTGGAAAAGAAAGTTTAAATCATCGCACTGCATCACTCAGTGCAGCGCGATGCTATTATTTTTCTTGTTACAATCATACTGAGAAATGTGACTGAATATTCATATTGTTCATCGTTATACTGTATTGTGCCTATTTTACGTGGCAGTTTCACTTTGAATTATATCTGCACACATTCACATCCATTCATGTGACAGCTGCATAGGTGCTCAATGTTCAATTTCAAAGCAGTGCCCTTCTATGGCAAAAGCACCGCGGAAAGGTAGTTTGAAAAACAGCTATTAAGAAATAATAGCAACCCACGCTGGAACATTTCCAGTGTTAACCAAGAACCTCTCACCATTATAAGTCTGGTGCTCCACTAATCTTTATCTAAGCCTTATAGACACTAATCCAACCCTCGGGCTCTAAGGATACCTAAAGTATGCAACTAAGGGATCACTTTGACCCCAAATGGTGTGTGAAAGACATATTGGCACATTTAGGCTATTTCCACCTGTTCTCTTTGGTGGAATAGTCCAGCTGTTACAGTGGTTGTGTGTGCATCTGTTATAGTGTGTAAATAAAAATATGTAAATGCAGAAGGGTCCAATGTAGACACTAAGCTTCATCATTATCATTATAATTATTATGTTTATAGTATATTACCTCAACTCAGCCAGAAATAGTGGCAAAATAGATACCCATGTGAGAATATTTGAGATTGTAGTTTTAGCCACCATAGAGCAGGTCTTATTAACGCATTCCAACCATTTTCAGCTATAGTATACATTAACCTCCTAGGTTAATGTGTCTCAGAAATAACCTCGTAGGTTAATGCTTGTCAGGGACAAGCAGTTGAGACATGTTAATTCCCCTCAGTCAGTTCCCCCCCCATAGACACATACGTATGCAATGAACACTGTACAGGCGATGCGAGACATGGTGAGAAAGACACGGGCTACAAAACAATACGAGAGGAAGTGTTTTCACCGGGTAATGTACAGTAGAAACGGAAGTCAAAGTAAATCAGAGGTCTGAACGATATACCCGTAAGATGTTCCATCAACATATGTGCTCCATCGGAGCGTTCCGCTTGATTACAAAGGGGCCGCGCATCCTCTTTAGACAACGTTCCATTTCCGTACTTTACTCTATTCAAACTCGGTCTTTCTTTTGGTCTTTCCGTCTGCCTTTTCTTCTTTGGGTTCTTTCTTTCTGTCATTGTGTCTGTCACAATATTCGGGTGCTGTCACAACCACGGCCTGCGCCTCGCTGAGGGCCCAGACATCCCTACTGCACAGGGCAGCTGACACAGAGAACCGCGCCGGCCAGCATTTAGTTGGAAAAGTCAGCCAGCCGCGTGTTGTGATACGGGCCCCCGCGTCAAGGACTACATGAATGCCAGTAATGAAGTGCCCACAGCTTAACCCAGACATCAGTCACACCACATTTCGCAAAGACACATAAGTATAACACATAGATGTTTCATAGAAGTCCGTCAAATATGAGAAACAGCAGTACAATAACCCACGGGCTACTATGTACTGAAACACAAAGGGAATCATTGTCATATGCAAAATTGGAAGCTGTGTACAGGCGTTGAATGTGGCAAGATTTGCAAAGAAGTGTTTTTGTAGACCACACTGAGCCGTTGTGGTGGGTTCTGACATCACACACTGGCACGAGTACAAAGTACGTTTGACTTTTTTGTCAAAAAGCTTTTTCCTGTTTTCATCTGCATCTGTCTGCAGAACAGACTCGTCTTGCTGCCTGAACGTTAAACAGGCTTGTCCAAAGATGGAATGAAATGCATTCCATCATTATATTAATGTGGCTAATGGAACCTTAATGTTAGTTGTGTTTTAGGATAATGTTATATTATTGTGATATCGTGGTAATAAAACGTTTGCACGGGCAAAATAAAGTATAATTTAGAACGCAATTCCATTTTATGCCGTTTAACTAATCACAAGTTACAAACTGCCTTGTTTTTATATGTTGGTGTAATACTGGTGTGATGCTGCCACCTGCTTTCCATAGTAGTAAACATTGCACCTATCTTACATTTCACTATTTAATCAGGATGGTGACATTCTGTGATGCTACACACACACACACACACATGCACACACACGCACACACACACGCACACGCGCACACACACCAAATAAATAAGATATCTGTAGTTAGGAGAAAGCAGACTAAGAATGTCATGGAAGAATTTACGAATTACATCAAATGGTGTTGGCGGAAAACTTAAAGGAACCATTCCATGAAAACCAAGTATTTCTAGTTGTTTTTGGAATTAGCACGGTGACATGGAGAAGTAGTAAGCCTTTCAACTTGGACTGTTATCTCCCTGGTCTGTATTGGCTAATAAATGGACAGAGGCGGGAAATGAGAGAGAAAAGTGCATAGGCTGCGTAGATTACTGCATATAGTTTGTTTGGTAACGCCCCTGTGAGGATATGGCCAGCTAAGTAGTATCAGTGAAATATGCAAGGAAAGGAACTGATGTTGATCGCCAGTATACAAACCGTAAGTCAAAGTTTAATGTTCAACATTTGCAGATGACCAAATCTGTAAATCTAGTTTTTGATAGAGTAACTGGTAGGCCACCATAGCATAAACAACTAGTCTGCAGACAGACATTATCAAGAGTGATGTGCACATCAACAACTGCATTAGATTAATATAGGCTATTGTTTAGAAACAATAAACAGATTAGATATAGGCTGCTTAAATACTGTTGTGTTGATTTACTTAACCTAAACATTGCTCATTTATAAAGATGCACTCACGTGTCATACCGATATTGTATCCCCTGCCGGAAACGGATTGCCGATTTTGGTACCACCAAATAATGTTTTTATCTGGGTCAGTGATCGGTCATATCATACAAAACATTTAACGTTATATCCTTGATAATCACAAAGATAGGATATGTCTTTGTTTAACTTACCTGTCAAGTACAGTATGCTACATTTATTTGTTTGCTTCATTTGACAGTATCACAAAAATATATAACATTTTTGTTTACCAAGAAAAATACCCGTCACAGTCAGCAGATAATTCAATCTGTTCAAAAGCAAACAGCAAAGCCTGCAAACCCTGATTAGGAAAAAGACCACACACGTGTGTGTACACACACATGCGCACACACACGTATATACAATCTAATGTCTGGAATTGTCAGAATTGTTGAACAGACAGACTAATACTCACTAGTTATACAGCATCATACTGTATAGTTCTCAGGTGTATTCACAGACGTGAGTTACTGAGCCACTGTGGCTATGGCATATTTCTCTGAGAAGGCCCTGTAACATTATATTGATATGGATTTTGTTTTATTGATGGAACTCAGCCTGCATCTATGCGTTAAACTGTCCATAGTTATTTCAGTATATATAGCTTCTTTTTTTTGTTATTGTATTGATGGGCAGCGAGTATACTGTACGTAAATGCAATCACTGCTGCAAACTTATCAGTATAATATTGAAGTATAGTATTATTATTATTTTAAGTGTGTGTGCTTTTATAAAACTAACACAAACAAAGATTGGACAATGCATGAATCAGAAAAGAAAAACGCTTGCATAACCATCACCCCCACACAACATAGAGTATATTTGCGTGTTTGCGGGGAACCAGTGTTAAAAATAAGAAGCCTTCTGGAAAAGCCCAGCAGATGGCTTCAGATAATAACAGCATGGCTGGTAATAACCACCCATTTCCCCAGCCAAACTAAGACACAGACCAGACACAAATTCATGTACTGTACTCAAATTTACATGCACATTTTAATTAAAATGCATGTTGTGTAAAATCAAAATCTTCTTTGAGCAATTGCAGGCAATACTTCTAGTAATGCAAGTAATATCATGCCCTAGTGATTCAAATGCCATACCTGAGAAAAAATACTTTATGACTCATTACCAAGTCATGAATGACATTTCACACTCGCTCGTTAAGCCATCTCTATGAGTTTCACTATGTCACATAATAAAGCAGAATGCAGTAGCTAGTCTAATCCACATATTGTCAAATACACTTCACAACATGTTGTTAGCATTGGTAAAACTGAAAAAAAGGTGCTAGTGTTCAGGTTTTAGTGTGTAGGCTTTCATGCAGTACTCTGTTGGCTGATTGGCTAACTAGTGAAACAGCCCCAGAGGTTATGCTACTTTATTCACATTGGTTCAACACTTTATTCACTTGTTGCCTAAGCCTTATTAGTTGTACCATTGTGCTCTTGAAGTGGTAAAAAAAAAGAAGGATTAAAAACCTTTCCATGAACTGAACATTAATTATTTCACAGCCTCACGTTTCGGCAGCGTATTGCCAAAGAGACTGGAATTCATTTAATGGACGGCACTTTTGCCACATTTGATTTTTGGAAAGGTGGGAACTATTTACATTCAAGTACTTACTACCAATTTGAGGCCACAACGGTATTTCTGCAGCACACTGTTAGACACCCTACATGACACGCTAAACCCAATGGGCTCCAGCTTGCATCACCACAGTGTCGGTTAGTGAGACGTAGCCTACTGCACAGCGTTACACATGCGTGGTAAATGTAGGTGGATGCCTGGTTAGCCTATGTCAGCCTCCACAACAAAATGCTGTTGGTGACACGCCCACTTAAGACCCAGCTCCCCAAAAAACAACAGTGCCACTGACTCACGGCCCCCGCTATCCCCAGAGGTGGTAAAGCAGGGGCGTTGTTTCATCAAAGCTAAGGTGTTTTTATTCGTATTTTAGTGGGAGACATATTAAGGGGGGGACAGGGGGTGACTACCTCCACCAAAGCCTACTCGTTAATAACCTCAAGTCATTAACGCTGGTGCAATAACCTTGTTCTACCAACCAATCAGACATTCTGATAAGAAGGAAGGCAGTCTTGATCCGAGGGTAGCGTGCTTTGTCAGTAGCGCCCAGTTAGCGCCTAAATCACTCTTTCAAAATAAATTACTATATTTTATTTTCTTTCCTGCGTTCTGCCCACCAGCCGCATTTCCTACGCATATGTGATTAGCTAGATAGTAGATATAATTTTTATAAAGCAAAAATCATCAATTCTATGGCGATACAAATTAAATTCTAATAAATATATTATTTTTAAGCTGATCGTAAGGTATGGCAGCTGCCATGCCTTGCCATACCCGATTGACGCCTATGTGATAAAGCATAACAGCCATGATATTATTTGGTAGTATTATAGGCTAGTAGCATGTATAAAATAATAATACATTTTTAAATATTATTTAAATTGTGCAAAAATAAATCCCGTGACGCAGTCTGGTGTGTTTTGCGACCCTCTGAGGGGGTCCCGACTCCTTTTTTGAGAACTACTGACTTAAGAGACCAGAAGTATTCCATGTTTTCTTCCATTGAAATGATGCCAGGCGGGGCCAAAAGCGTAGCGCCTCACAATCTGACTTCTGTGGCTGTTTGAGGATTCATTATGCACTTTGAACCTCGCCTGTTTACCCAGCCTTGGGTGGGTGACCATCCCTGTACAAAGCAGTGCCTTGGGCCGAGCGTAGCGGTCTCAGCATCATACTCGGTAAAAGAGCGCATGGCCTATACATTATAGCGCATGTCAGATGAGGATAAACAGCATTTTCACTTGCCGGAAACCATTGTGACTCGCTGCCCGTAGTGGGTTAATGGGTTAATGCTGTAGCAATGACTGTTTAATAGGGTGAGAGAGGACCCACTTTCCTTGTTTCTCTGTACGTGCAGAACATGTAATTGAGATTGCAGTTACTACATGGAGAACTGTGGGCTATAATTTGACATAACTGTAGTTGTAGGCAACATGAGAGAAAGTTATTTATTTATTAACATATCCCAGTGTAATCTATATCACATGGCCTATTCAACTATTGACAAATGTACAAATTGCAAGTTGCTTTGGATAAAAGCATTTAGCTAAATGCTGTAAAATTTCTCCCCAGAAATACAACGGCAATGTCTGAACTTGGGGCCAGATGCCATGTTTAGGAACACCGTGTACAGTAGTGCCTAACTGCACGCTACTGAGCAAACAGTACAAACACCGACCTCTGAAAACTGCTGAACAAAACCTGTTTCAACCATGTACAGCAACTAGTATGATCGGTATGAACGTAAGTCAGAACAATGACCACACCGGCGGTTCGACTGCAGGCATATGTGTAGCCCCATTTGTTGGGTCCTATTTGAAATCAATATGTACAGTAGTCACGCCAGTGTGGTCAAGAAAATAATGATTTTTAGGGAACAATAAAGCACCAGTATAACTTGAGCCCCAGTGTAGTGACGCATGTGCTTATTTGGCCAAGCTAGGACGCACACAAACGCCAGGCTGCTACCAACACAAACACACACAGAAACGTCTACGTGTCATTATAGTGCCCCGCTGCATGAATGGGAGATATTGGTTTTAGTGCTTTAGCCAATATGCTGTAGATATTGATGTGAGCACAATTAGCTAGAGCAGTGCAAGCTTGTAATTCTCAAATGTTTTATTTATATACACTATTTAATGTGTGTGTGTGTGTTCATGTGCGCGTGTGCGTGTGTGTGTGTGTGTATTAGAGCATCTCCAAGGACCTGGTCTATTTTTCTGCATTATTTTTGCTTCATACTACTTGATGTTATTGAGTGTGTTTATCCCACTTCAAAGTCATTGTGTGTGCATGTGTATGGGTGTGTATTACTGTAAGTGCAAATGAATACAGTTTTGTGTGCAAACCTACAAACAGTATTTGCCCCCATGTGCAACAGTGCAAGCACACGGGAGATTAGTGTGTTCACACAGTGCGTACAATACCCAATTGTTTAGAGTTGTTTGTGTGTCTGCATTCTTAATTGTGTGTGTGCGCACGTGTGCATCTCGAGAGCCCATGTAAGCTGTAAATGAAATATCTTTCATCGCTACAACAGAGCAAATTAAGTTAAATGTGATGGAATCAAATATCAGTTTCACCTGTTTTACTGAATTAAAACAGTCAAATTTGTAAAAAAATCAATTGTAAAAGCGTCCTGCCAATCATCCACCCCAATATCTCATAACCTATACAATTAGAGGACATTCACATTCTCAGGACCACTGTACATTATGTGGTTGTGCACATACCTCATTGATTCACATCTCATTGACTATATGTGAGATTTATTGGAGCTTGTTAAGGTGGGAAACTCCAAACCAAGGAAAGCTCCACACAACATCAGAAAGACTATAAATATGTATGACTTAGACGCTTACACTGCTTCTTCAGTATAACATAATTGCTGTTGCCAAGATACCATCTGTAACCAGCAATGGCAATGCCACGATTCTGCATTGTCACCAATGAACCGTATTTCAAAAAATAGATATTGGGAGATATTGGTTTTAGTGCTTTAGCCAATATACTGTAGATAGCCAATATACTGTAGATATTAATATACCCTGTCAATACAGTAGGCACAGCCTGATCTTTTATTTGAACACTAGAGGGCACTAGCACATCTCAGAGGTGCAGACAAAAGCGTTAACTATCATATGATTGAGAAATTAAGATGGGAGGGAGGACAAAATTAACGGATGCGCAAAGGACGGGCACACAAGGAAAAATGAAATAATTAGGTAAGCATTAAGGGAAGAGAAAAGAAAGTGTTGAAGGAGGAGAGAGAAATATGTGCGGACGCGATGGGACGGGCAGAGAAAGAGAGAGAGAGAGAGAGAGAGTTATCTGAGCTAAGGACAGAGGGAAGAAAATAGTGTTTTTAAATGCAGACACTTGAAACAGGGAGAAACAGATGGGGAGATTAAACAGAGGCAGGGAATAGAGGGGAGATCGCAGAGCAGATCTTGTATTTTCATCGCAGATCTGCAAGATATTTGTGGCGCTCATGTGGGTTTGTGTTAATATTCTGTCTCGCTGCCTTCAAAGAGTCAAATTAAATGTGTTTCTTCACTGTGACGTCTATCTCACGGTTGCGTTTCACCCCTCCACTCAAATTTAGCCCTTCTTTACCCCTTTCCCTTTTTGAACTTTTACATTTTCAAAACATACAGCAGCCCCTTTTGAGGTGCTGACAATTTATTCTTTCTTCTTGAATGTAACAGAGTCCGGTGCAAAGAGGTTATTTATGGCGTAGACTTTTATCCAAAGTAACCTGCACTGAGCACAAGTACTTTATAAAGGTATAGGCTTTTAGGCAGTAGGTCAACCAAAGGTATATGCAGAGAAGACAATTTTGCAATCCTCTTCCATAACATACAGATGGAAATCTGGCACTATAGGATAGTGTCTATAGGTGCACCCCACATATCTTGTAGGGTATGACCCCATAAGGGAAACCAGTATCGATTAGATCTATTCAGCTCAACCCGCCACTGCCTACAGAGCATGGGCTAACTGAAACATTGGGCAGCTTTATAATCTAAGACAATCTTGTGTTTAAAAATGGGGCATTGAAAGAGGTTAGTCGTTCTTGCTTGCTAATTTAACTCAAATCAAAACAGTATCGCTCCGCGGCCCTCCGCGGCACCGCTCCACACGTCGAAATTAGCACTACAGCTTTGTTGATGTGAGCGGTGTTTCCACTTTGTTCATGTTCCTATTTACAGAGCCAGGACTGTGTAGTAGTATCATATTATGTATTAAACACGCACAGAGAACAGTAAGCTATCAAAATGCAAGGAGATATTTGGTGAATTTGATAAATAAGTGTATTAGCATACAATTAACTTGCAATTGCTGACAATACCTTTAACTGTGGCAAAATTATCCCTGATATGAAAGCAACGCTTATTTTAGGGCGAACCATTTGTGAGTGGGACTTTTGTTGGCAATTTGCAGAGTCAGTCACCCAACTGTCTTCCTCAGCTTCCAGTTTGAGCGACTACATCCAATACGTCCACATTGCATCTGACTGTAGCCATGTGTGGGTGAGAAAAATATGATTCACTTGTTGATTTAGAGCAGGCTATGTTTCACCTAGAGGCTTCACAGTGGGGAAAAAGCCTTTTTTTTTTGAGAGACTGTGAAACACTCTAGGCGGGCTTCAAACCAGGATGAACCTCAGGTGTGTGTGTGTGTGTGTGTGTGAGATGGGATTGTTTACCTAAAAGATGGACAAAATCATCTTTCATCTTTTGTATTTCAGGAGCACTCTGTGCTGAAAAGACCATGATGGTTTTTTTCTCAAAGATGGAGAGACAACATGAAGAAAAGCATAGGCAAATACTGAGACTATAAAAACGTTTAGCATTTAAGATACTGAATGCAAAATGTATCATGTAGGTATTATGTATTATATTATATATTATTTATTTTGTATTATGTTACAAAAAGTTACTAAACTATAACTAAATTGATCATTCCAGTGCAAATCCTAATTTCATTTTTGGAATTTAAGATGGGTACAGTGTCCGCTTTACCCAAATTAATTGCTCTACGGTTTGGACAAGCTCGGCCATGTGCTGTCCCGCTCAAGTAAACATGTGTTTAACAGTCTCTGTACAATCCCTGAAAGGAATGTACTTATAATATTTTGTACACTTGCAGGTGTGCACGAGTCTCACAAAGGTGTAGTCGCACACGCTAAATTGTTCTGCGTGAGCAAAGGCGTGTCTATTCATAATGCTAAACAAGAGGATTGGAATAAGACAGATGAGCTCTATTATACTGTATTCTGACACAGTAAGAGAGAGAGTCCATATCACTATCACACAATAATATCATGATCAATCATGAGCATCTTCTTCTTCTTTAGCTTGATAGATAGAGGGATTTCACACAGCAGATCACAGTGACAATCATTCTCCATCACAACAGCAGCCTATTGTCTCAGGAAAAAAAAACACATTAACATTTAGATTTTATTTTGCCTGAATCAATAAACGAGTCAGAACATATTTGATTCATATTTAGGTCGGCATATATTTATATTGTTTTAAATGCAATGCAATATGAATACATACAGTGTATATATATAGTTATTATAGTGTTTACTTCCTGCCCACATCTGGGGCTAGTCATTAGCTTATTCATTAGCACACCAGCTAACGAGTAACACACACACACACGCACACGCACACACACACACACACGTATACCAACCAAGCAACAATATATAGGCCTAACATCAGACTATACTGAGTCAGTAAACAGAGGTAAATAGCTCAAATGACCCCTGACTGAGCAGGCAGTGTCTTCTCCGACCCGTTGCCACAGGCTACCGGAATGGAGCTGTATTCGTGGCATCCATTGGGTCTTTGTGCACCAGTCAATACTGGGGCAGCATAGGGAACGATATGGTTCTACCTATTGGCTGACTGGGTCATGTGACCTCTATGCAATAATACTACTACTACTAATAATAATAATAATAATGGTAACACTTCATTAAGGGACATTCATTACTATGTGACAGAATAGTAACAAATGCATTTACAACATAGTAATTAATTGTAATTTGTGCTATGTAACAACACTGCAGGGGTATTGGTTATTTCACAGGTTTGCCACCGTTGTTTCAAGGGATGAACTGTGTGTTGTATTTCCTCTGGAGGCAGATGCACTGCCATTCTGTGAGACGAGCAGCCATGTGGCCATCCATCCAGCCGGATGGCCAATCACAACGGATGTAGCCATCCGTTGTGATTGGCTCTAACTCTTTGTGAGTTACCTACGACATGAGTCACCACAATGTGCAGTGATGTCATGGTGTGTTATACGTAATGCGCCACGTTACTATCACACATGCTCTCTTTGTCTACAGTATCGTCAAGTGACGTTAGGCAGCCTTAAACCTGAACAGTAAGGGAAACCAACTGTTTTAACACTATTATTTAATTATGACTATTTAGCCACATATATTCTATTAACTATAAACATATACTGTATTTTCTATTAATTTAGTGTTGGTGAGAGAGAGAGAGTTTTAACACCAAGTATTGATTATTGAAACCATCATTCTGATATGTACTGTAACAGCTACTAGCTACATAATACCACCACTAGCACTCTATCCACTGATTCATTGTCTATTAACTATATATTACCTGTGCAAATCTACAAGGAAGCAACCGTTAACATATCTGATAAAAAGGGTGGACCCAAACAACACCATCTTAACACCATGAAACCATCAAAAATTAAAGTACATTGTATCAGGAACACATCCAACTCTGACTTTCAAGTGACCTCCGTCTATTCTCCATGTGAAACATCCGGATGGTCCTGGGTCATATAACAGACACATAAATGCGTTTAATATTTCATATTGATGCAATATGCTGTTGTAGATGTGATGTATTTTATTTTAGCTGCACTCCATTAAGGCTGCAGTGAACTTCGAATGTTCCTCCACAGAATACCTGAGAATATCAGACAGGAGGTTATTAATGAACCCATGGGCAGGTCAGATTGAGATAATGGATGTTCAGCTTCGTGCTATGAATGACATGAATAGCGGAGAGGGCGACTCTATCTAAAAACACATAAGGTCATCCTTTTGACATACAGGTGGATTTTCAGATGAAAAATAATTTACATTTAGAAGATTCCTAGATTAACTCGTGTTAAATAATTAGTTTAAAAGCAAAACACCAACATCCGGTGCATTAATTTCAGATTTGCATATCTTTTCATCTTCCATGAATGTTGCACCTACACAGACAGCACATTATTAAAAAGAAACTTAAGCGTAACGAATACTGTGATAATGTTATTGTCCTACCTCGATATGTAACTTTCTGTGGCCAAAGAAAATCACAATGCCTCCAAATATCCATTGTGTATTTACTATTTAGTAATGTTGAGAATATACTAAGTTGTTATTTGCATTTTTCCCAAACAACGTTCTTGGTTATAACATTTGTTTTCTTTATTTCCTTTTAAATGGACAGTTTGCTTCGCCAGAGCCTGACCAGGAATAAAAAAAGTAATTTCACACGTTGGGCTCAAATGTGGGACACATAACACATGACAGCGCATAACAGCACTGTTATATTTTACTGCTATATTTACAATACTTTTCAATGTGGGTTTGCATACTTGCTGGTCACTCAGGTTTTCCTGTGGGTGTCTGGCTGCAGGAAATGCCAGCCGTAAACAGACTGTGCTATACACAAGGAAGCTGACCCAACCACTATCCCAGAGATGGCTTCACCTTGGTTTCTGGACCGCTAGTCTTGCAGTGCCAGCCTTTACTTCCGTAAAGTCTAGGACACAATGCTACTACGGTTACTTACTGCTTAAAATAAATGTTTAATTTTAAGTAAGTAAATTATGGATACATACTTGTGATTAACAATGCAAACAGCCAATGGAAAATTATTGTGAAAGTCAGTGTTGAGCTTAAAAGAATATACATATCTGTCACACCCTGATCGTTCACCTGTTGTATAGTCTCCACCCCACACCAGGTGTTTCCAGCTTCCCTATTACCCTGAGTGTATTTCACCCTTGTTCTGTTCTGCCAGTTGCCAGATGGTTTGTCTTGTACCCTCGTTCCAGCGTTTGCCTCCCTGTGTTTCCTGTCCTAAGTGTAGTCTACTCCCGGTCTCCATTCTTCTGCCTGTCTTGGATTACGAACTTGCCTGCCCCTTGGTACTTTTCAAGCTTTTGAAAACGTACAAATTGCTTTTAATACTGTGCAACATTTCTTACATAATTTGAAGCTTATTTTTAATAATGAGAAAACTAAAGTAATGGTATTTTCTAAAGCAAAAACGACTACTCATGACCTTCCACTGATAACTACTGTTCAAGGTGTGGTGATTGAAACAGTGACCTCGTTTAAATATCTTGACATTATTGTTGATTATCTTTCTTTTAAAGTACATAAAAAAACTGAGGTTGAAACTGGGATTTTATTTGAGAAATAGGGCATGCTTTTCTTTTGAGGCTAAAAGGAGGCTTGTGTCAGCCACCTTTATGCCTATGCTGGACTATGGTGACATTTTAAAGTATATAAGAATGCTTTTTCCCAGTGTTTGAGATTACTTGATACCCTCTATCATGGAGCTTTGAGATTCATTTTAAATTGTAAAGCTCTTACTCATCACTGCATTTTATATGACAAAATTGGCTGGCATTCCTTAACCACACATACAGTAGGCTCAGCCACTGGTATATCTTCATCTACAAGGCACTGCTGGGTATTTTGCCATCTTATTTGTGTGTTTTTATTATTTTTTAAAACAGTGGGTATGCCCTGCGTTCACAGGATGTACTTTTGCTAACAGTACCTATTGCTCGAACAGAGTTAGGCAAAAGGGCCTTTAAATACTCGGCCCCTTCAGCTTGGAATGTTTTACAAAGGAATTTAAAAATGGGATATCTTGTCCTGCTTGGTCGCTTATAAAATCTGTGGTTACTGATTCTTTTACCTGTAGTTGTTTTTAGTCTGCATTTGTTTTTGAAACCTGATGTTTTATTAATTACATGTTTTATATGCATTATTGTTGTGTTGTTATTGTGTTTTTGATATGAAACTGTTACCTGTCAATACCCAGGACGCTCTTGAAAAAGTCATTTGAATATCAGTGAGTATTCCTGGTAAAATAAAGGTTTAATAATAAAACAAAAACGTACCACACACAGAGTTGCGTAGCACGTGACGTAGTGCTAATGGACAGAAGACGCTAAGACCTACAGGGGTCTACGTATCAGAAGAGGCTGAGAGCAGTGGGCCACCAACAAGATCCCTGCGTCAGGGTAAAGCTAGCTATGCGCTAGTGAATGGAGAGAAGCTCTTAATGCCGGAATGGAAGTGATAGGATAGAGAAGGGAGAGAGCGTAGTCATTCTGAAAGGCACAGAATGGGCAGAATGAATGTGAAGAGGGCAGAAAATTACACAGGGAAAGAGTGAGAGACAAACATACAGGCTTTATGAGGTATTTCTACAGTAACATGACGGGAACAAGGATTGCGTGCATCCATGTGTGTTTGCGTGCGTGCGTGTGTGCTTAGCAGACCGTCTTTAGCATCAAAACTCACCCTTGCAGTGGCCGTGCGTGCGTGCGTGTGCTTAGCAGACCGTCTTTAGCATCAAAACTCACTCTTGCAGTGGGCGTGCGTGCGTGCTATACGTCTTTTGTCTGTGCTCCACAGGACTGAATGTTCCCTCCGCCACGCGTCAAGGACGTAACGAGGCAGAGAGAGAGAGAGGAACTCTCTCCATTCACACTCTCCTCGTCGATCGCCCCGCACTCTCTCTCTCCCGCTACCTTGACTCACAGATGGATGGGGAGGACACTGTAGGGAAGGCACACAACACTTTTAATGCTTTCAGCTTTTATGCCTTCTCTCTCTCTCTCTCTCTCTCTCTCTCTCTCTCTCTCTCTCTCTCACACACACAGACCATGGCCTTCAGTATTCTCCTGGCCCTTCTAGTCTTTTCTCTCTCACTGCAGTCCATTCTGTCTCTCTGTCTCTATTGCCACGCCACTATAATACAGTACGTCCTTATTCATTGTTTATATACAGTATGTTTAGATATTATATACAGTATATATATATATATATATATATATATATATATATATATACTGTATATATATATATAATAACATATA
>JAODUH010021458.1:0-11817 GCA_027564835.1 Typhlichthys subterraneus
CCCGCCCCCCCCCCCCCCCCCCCACCGAGGGATTTCCTTTTCTCTCTCCGTTAATGAAATGGCATTAGAGTGGGGGTGATCAGATATGATGCGATATTCACTCTGACGGATTACTAATCTACATCTCCGCATAAAAGCCCATCAAATGCCTGTCAGTGTGGCTCCTATAGTCCGTACAGTGGGGATAAATCAGAAGGGAATGTGTGTGTGCGTGTGTGTGTGTGTGTGCTGGCATGCCTATGACCATGTGTGCACATCCGAAACCAGCATGTGTTTGCCTCTTTGTGTGACAGTATCCAAAACAAGTCTAATTGCACCTTGGCAACAAAGGCCAGAATGCGGTGTGAAACGACGTACAGACAGACAGACAGACACATAGAGAGAGAGAGAGAGAGAGAGAGAGAGACAGGTGGAGAGACACATGGAGGAAGGCAGACAGATAGAGAGATCGTGATAAAGCCGGGAAGGGAGAGAAAGATAGGGGCTGTGTGGCTCATTAACTCAGGGTGTTGGAGAACAGAAAGGAGGCGACACTCACTTTCAAATGAGCAGTCATAATGCAGACAATGACCCACCGGACGAGGCGGGGGGGGGGGGGGGTGTGGGTGGAGGGAGGGACTGATCATTAAAAAAAACTTGGACGGGTGGGAGAAAATAGATGTGGGGTGCAGGAAACAGCGAGAAAGCCACATACTGTATAAAACGCATGTTATGTTACCGTGTTTACGTGAAACAATGTTGATATTTCGTGTCACACTAACATGGACGTTAAACAACGTCATGAAAACGACCATGGCTGTCGAGAGAAACTGACCAAAAAATGTACAAACAGTATATGATCACGGCCAGTACCATTGAATGCTGTATTTCCACCATCAAATAGAAGTCAAAGGTAAAATACATTTGAAGTAGTCTCTGTCTTCTGTTGCTTTACAATGCCGCCAGATTCAGAATCAAGCATTCCTTTTTGCAACCCACACACAATACATGTCAGAACCTTTACCCCCAACATATAACCTCAGCCCCGACGGTGCACGACTAGAGTTGGTGATGTCGTCTCAGGAGTGGTTATTTTTTCAACCTCCAGCGGGATATGGGCAGGGACCAACCTGCACACCCGACAAGGAGCCCTAAGGCTCCAGTGCTCCGATCTAAGGTATAGGCTCAGCCATGAAGATGGTCTGGGGAGGAAACAGCGTGCCGCGTCATCACAGAGAAAGCTTTATAGGTCTTGTCTTTCCACACGAGGCTCTTTCCTCTCCGTCTTTCTGTTTATGTTTCTGTTTATGTTTAACATCTGTCTGTCCTGCTTTCACTTTTCCATTTCTGCACTGTGTGGAAAGTTAATTTTCTATCTCAGGCGATGAGATGTTTATGAGAGATACTGTTTTTGTGTTTCTACTAGAGTGTGTGATTATGTAACAGCTGATAAGAGTACTGCAGTAATTAACATTAATGTGCTTTTCTGTGTTTTCAAGAAAAGAGGGCCCAGCGAAAAAGCAGTTAGGGGACGATCTTGTTCTACTAAAACAACAGCGTCCGCATGTTTACTGTATACGTCTAAATATTCCATCTGTTCTCTTATCTTATCATCATACGTTTCTCTGCCCGGCAACCTCACCTGAGTGAAACTGTCGAAGAAATGTCCAGTTCCTTTTCAGTGGTCCTACTGACCGCATCAACAAACAAGGCAGTAAACACTCATATTTAAGTTTTTTTTGTTGCCGATATGCCTGCAACTACAACAGTTCTGCTGGACATCATATACCAGATGATATAAAACATAAAACAATATATTGCTATGTGCAACATTGGGTAAATATTATAGAAGCAGTTACCCGTAATGCTTAAAAGAATATATTTGTGCATATGTATTTCATATACTGTACATGAATAATGTTATTTCCATCTGGTTTATATCACACTATTTATTTACACACTATTTATTTTCTCTAAAATGTCTTATACAACTTAAACTCCTGTCAAGAGCGATTATCTATATTATTATCGTCACCTTGTGAAATCAAGACCATTGTGTTACAACCAGAGGATTATACACAAATTAACACAGCATTTGTGAAACACAAATATGCAAAAATATGTACAGCTTCTACATGCATATTAGCCTAAAACCAAATGCAGTCACAGATGCATGCACACGCTCGCACGCACGCACGCACACACACACACACACACACACACAGGTATCTTTAATAAATGCTAATCTCAACCATCTCATATAATGAACAGCAACCTATACATTACATTGCATTACATTACATTACATTACATTACATTAAATGAAATAAATACAACATACAGTCATTCTCAAAGCACTGTGCATTTAGTGTCCAGTACTTACTCGGTGTCAGAGTGATATGTGAAACACTCGGGCAGGTAGAGCTCGACTAAATCCATGTGCTCTTTGCCACCATGCTCTGAAGAGGAGAAAAACGAACTGCCTTTCCGTGCTGGAGCTCTCTCAACCTCGTCTTTGTGTCTTTATGAACTGCCCGTCTCAGTCTCCATCTATTGCACTCTTAACTGCTGTCTCTCTCTTTCTCACCCACTCACTCTCATTGTTTCTCTGTCTGTCACTCACACTTCTTGGTAACAGCCCCGAGCAACTGTCTGTGAAGTCCTGAGTGTTGTGACTAACTGGCTCTGTGAGAGGCTCTGCTGGCTAAGCTGGCCCTCATGAATACTCAGCCCGACGATTTGAATGGCCCTCCCACCACAACTCAGAGCTGCTACTTAATTGGCTTCCCTCTGAGCCAATAACAGCAAGCCTTGTCTTTGGCGCATGTGGCTATGGCAAGATGACAAGAGAGAAATGGTGTAGTAGGGTAGAGCTTCTAGATGTCACACAATACTTTATATGGGACAGTGAAAGCATATGTAATGTTTGTAAATACAAAACATATTCTGTTCAGGTGAATGAATACCTTTAAAGACTAGACCTCACAAAACCTCTTTAACATTACTATCTTTAGAGTGGTTGTCTCAACACACTGACATGCTTCACATTGAATGTCCTAGCTGGTGATTTGCACACACACACACACACACACACACGCACACGCACACACACACACACAATGCATGCTTGCATCATGGCATGCCCTTAAAAATAAACAGCACATGCATTCACACAATAAAGACACAGTGACAATCAACTTGCTTGCTGCAGGTGTGCCAGGAGGGCACTAAACCTTTACCTCATGATCTGCTGCTGGGCATGTCTAATATGACCATTTCATCTGAGTGACACACACACACACTCATACAAATAAACACTCCAGTTGTGAACACAAAGAATGGCTATGCAGTGGACATTATCAAAGCTACCTTCACAACACACTATTTTCATCCACCGTCATCAGCGAGCTGAGATGTTTGTTGTTCACTCATATGTTACATATTACACATGTAGATGTACGGTGGTGTTCTGAGATGTTTAAGCTACTGTAGTAATTTTGAATAAGAAATATGAAGTCAAACAAAGTTTCACTTCATATAAAGTAGCGTTCAAATACAATAGTAGCATATACAAATAAACGTTTCCCTCTCGATTTCCTCTGAGTTCTGTGTAACTTATAAGTAAGTTATAGACGGGTGTTACATAATCTATGATCACTCCATTCTAATCCATTTACAGAAACAGATTCTCCCGTGATCGGTCAGCAGGGATTTCACAGCAAGTTCCTCTTTGTAAAGGATTACTGGAGGCAGGCGCGCACACGCACGCACACACACACACACACACACACACACACACTGGCCAGAGCCCACGCAGTGCGTACCTGGGGCACATGGCCGCATATGCACTGGCACATTTTCAAACACGAGTATGCCCACAAACACAGGATAGAATCATCTACGTTGATGAACCTGAGGTTTAAATTTGAACTAAAGAAATAACAAAATCGCATGCCATTTCAACATTAAAATGGCATAATGCTAGTTTACAACGATACCTGTAAACATTGCAATTATATTAATATTTAATAACATAATAATAATTAATATAATATGCCTATGCATATTACCATAATAAATGGTTAATGTAAAATGTGTATATGGTCTGGTTTCATAATTCACTTAAATGCATTTATTTTAAAATGGTTGCTGGTTTACAAAATATATACTTTCCGAATAAAATAAAAATACATGTAAAATGGATGATTTACAATCGGACATTTTCCGCTCTGCCTGGGGTCTGAGCTATAACTACCCCATCTCTCCTATTGCGAGTCCAGCCAAACTCCACTAGGGTGAAATCACCTATACTAATCGGCTCCTCAGATAACGGCCAGGCAGCAGACTGCACACAGTGAGACTTATCTCATTATGCACCACATGAAACACCTAGCCTCATCACACATGCCGCATTATTAAAGCTTCTGTGCGTAGGATTAGGAAAAATTTGAAAACGCTATTTTGAAAATCAGCAACCCAAAAATCCACCCTCCCTCTGGAGTCTGCTATTGCAAAGCCCATACTGTATATAAACCTGTTGAATGGTAAATGGACTGCATTTATATAGCACTTTACATTATGTTCCCTCACATTCGCCCATATTCATACACCAACGGTGATTGCTGCCATGCAAGGTGCAACCAACCACCGGGAGCAGTAGGGGGTTAAGCATCTTGCTCAAGGATGCTTACAGGTAGGTCAACAACAGGGTTTGAACCCACGACCGTCCGGCTGTGAGCCCAACACCCAGACCACTAGACCATCCTGTCCCCTCACACACAGCAGACAAAAGTACAAGGAGGTGTCTTGCCAGAATGTGTACGTCTGTCGAAAACTGACCAAAATGGCAGAAGTGCATTTTATGGGGTGTATTCCCGCTCTGAAGATATTTTGGTATTTTGCCAATGTGGTTGCAAGCAATTAAATGTGATCTTTGGTTGTTAATGCTCTTGCGTAGTATTTGGACTCAATCGTACAAAACTGTGTGCGCGCGCGTTTGTAAGCAGTAAATGGGTCTATTGCGTACAGTCTACTTTAGCACAACATATGCTAGCAAGACATACGCTAGCACCATAGACTGTATATAAATGGACAAACCCTCTGTGACGTCTCAAGAACGTATTTGAACACCACGCTGTGCTGGCTCTGGCTGTCATTGCAGTACCTCACTCCGCCTGTAACACCCCCCTATTCATTATAATGGGGAAAATGCATGGCTAATATATTTTTAACTGATGTGTTATAAAAAATGTTTTACAGTTGGCATGAACGGGGAGACTAGATACAAAGCCATAAAGACCAAAACCGTTTTTTTCGCACATGTTTATTTTTGCTGTAAAGTCAGACATTTTAACATTGTAGTCTATGCAGCCAGCCTCAAGCGGCCATTCGATGAACTGCAGGGTTCGGAGGTTCCCGCTTGGCTAGCACGACATGTGATCCCTTTTCTCTGTACTTCTTTATTTGTTTATGGGAAGCACAACTAGTGTATAGTATTCCCTCTCTGTAAAGCACTTTGAACTGCAATTCTGTATGAAAAGTGCTGTATAAATACAAATTATTATTTTTAATATTTAATATTGGCTCATGCAAATGTGACGCTGCAAGATCTGCAGTCTTTGTAAAATCAGCCTGTTTAGATGTGAGGGTCCAGAGATGGTGTCACAGTATTTTAAAGAGTCTTTTAGTCTTTATATATAGCATTAATTTCTTCAGTTTGACCCACATGCAAACAATAACTAAAGGGCCATAGAGGGGAAAAAAGGCTTTACCATGCACCGTTAGATACCAACAACACCAAGTGATTTCCACTGGTAGATAACAACACATACCTATAACATGTATCTGCGCTCCATTGAGCTAAAATATCATATCAAATGTCACCACACTAATAATGTATCACGTCAAAATTATCAACAGAACAAATGATCTTCAGTAAACCATTTAGGAAACCAAATGTTGACATACAGTAATAGTATAGTGGCTCTTATCATTTGTTTATCATTATTCTTTATTCGACACAGACAAGTGTTTTCGTCTCATTCGTCTTACCCTTGTAAAATGAAAAGAGAGATTAATCATATTACCAGCGGAGCTGATACCTGGACAAGGTTCATGTTTGTCTTGGCACGGCAAGGCCGGTCTGCAGACGCTGCTCAGCAATATGGTCACTTGAGGTAAGCCAAAGTGGCGTCTGGCGAACCACTTGAAACACCGAACACGCAGGAGTACGTTTAATTACTCCGACAGCAGCTCGGCACTGCGTAACGTTGTACGCATTGTTTTGTTCCCACCCCTGAAGATTTCACGTTTGATTTGCTTTTCTTTGCACTTCGTTTAGTTAACAGCAGACTAAACTTTGATACCGCTAACAGGTTAAAGGGGTTCAAAAACATGAGACATGAGACAAATATTTCGACTAATGCAAATGTTGAGATATTAATTGTTTATAGGCTATTTTTTTGTTGACGCCTGAATTGATTGATTTCCACAAACTTAAACAATAAACACAGAAATAGACAAC
This sequence comes from Typhlichthys subterraneus, assembly GCA_027564835.1. Lineage (NCBI taxonomy): Eukaryota > Metazoa > Chordata > Actinopteri > Percopsiformes > Amblyopsidae > Typhlichthys > Typhlichthys subterraneus. Next base: position 6,503 of record JAODUH010021458.1, read on the forward strand.
AGACAAGTACACATTTACCCTGCCTAATTAATAACAACATTTACATAATGGCATTCAAATGAAAATTTAACTTAAATGAGCAAAAGGAGCGCTACACAACACAAAATAGGTTACATGTTGTGTATAGGCCTAAGTCGAATTTCTAAACGCAGGGGCAAAATTAAGATAAAACATTGCGATTCCCTGCAAACCGTGCAAACAGAATGGAGTAGAGGTTAATACGTGCTTCAGGGAGAACTAGTAATGACTATTGACCCCAACACACTCCTATCAATTTTCTCTGAAAAAGTGAAAATTGATAATGAACAATACAGTGCGCATCCCTTTAAACACACACCTATGCATTGAGTGTTACACTAGCCTGTAAGGAGACACACACACAGCGTGCACTGAATGTCCAACCAATACATTGACACAGGGCCTCAGACACAAGCAAGCTAATGTGCTTAGCTTATGCCTTCACGGCCTGACAGTCATCCATCAATTACGGAGACAATAAGTGAAAGTCTATTGACACTGTGTGCCAACGCTATTGTAGCCACACACACAACCTCTCAGACACTCTTCTGCTTCACAAATGTGGAAGAGGGTTCCAGAAAACAGAAAGGAGAGAAACAATAACAGTAGCGCAGAGAGCGTAAAGTATAGAGGAACAGGGAGAGGGTTGAGCTTAGCTGTTGTCTTAAAGCACAGCTATACAGTACAAAGTAGTCGGCCTATTCTCTCGATGTTCCAATGCTGTGCAATGTTGTGTCTTAAAAATAGATGGATGGGAGGAAAATGATATATAGAGTGGTGGATTGATTGATAGATAGCCACTTGTAAGGGCAGATCGGTTTCAAATGTATTGATCTGTCGCACGTTGTGTAGGGATCAGGGGTCACACAGGCACACACACTAAAACACGCACACGATCGCGCACACACACACACACACACAAAACGCACACACACACACAAACAAACACGCACCCACAAACACACACACACATGCTCGCACACACATGCACGCACACACATGCATGCACACACACACATACATACAAACACACGCGCACCCAAATGCGCACGCATCCACGAATACACACACACACATGCATACACACACTATATATACACAATAAGTGGGAATAGTGGGTCTGCTATCAGTGTCTTGCCAATATGGGACGGGGGTGTGTGGAAACCTTAGAAAGCCTCCGGGACAGCGTTAGCCCAACCTCACCATAGAAATGTTCCTGGTAGCGCTACTGGGACCCCACTGCTATCCTCACTGGGTCAATGTTTTTCAAATGGTTTTCACTTATGGCAGGATCCTGTTGTCCCACGGGACAGCAGGTATGAAAGTGAGTCACTGCTTTGAAATACTGTATACAGGCAAGGCCTTCGGGATGTCTAGATTACCAAAATCCTTCAAGAACTGGCAAGAAGCACAGTGATTGCTCATTGTGTACATTGATTTGAGATAATTGTTGACTACTGCATTTCTAATATATTGCTAACTTTTTACAAAAAATAATAGAAGGCACCAATCTAATCCTAATCTAAACCCATGATATAATATCTTGAATAAAGTGTCTGGATCGCCCCCTAGTGGTGTGATTTCAACATATTTTAACCCAAACTTGAGAATTGGTCATTACAACAGCACTGCTATTCAGAATGTGGGGTCTGATTATTCCATTGCACCATAAAGACTACTCCACCCAAAAACAGCCTGGAATACTGGTAGATAAAAACACTGTAGTCCCATTTCCTAATGCGACCAATGATGTACCATTTTTCTTCCTTTGGTAGTCCTTTCCCATGGAATGTAGATGCAACATTTTTCTGTCTCGGCCTTTGCAAACATCGAGGATGGAAGAGCAGAGAGAGTAATTGCAATACCCAACAACTAATATAATAATGTGTTTTTTAGTATTAGAGACTTTTTATGATAAACTGCCATTATAGTGTACAGTTATGAACTGTAACTATGTATTGTAATTGATAATTGTATTATATATATATATATGTCTCCTTGTTATTTTGTTTGTTGATATGGACCCAAGGGTCTGCAATAAAGTGGAATTGAATTAAATTGAAAATAGTACCAAACAGGCACAACATTGCAGGATGCACTGTAACTTAACAATATAGAAGCAATTGACTGATCCAAAGCCCCGCCCCTTTTAGCCTGTCCTCCAATAACAGTTGAGCATTTTTTATAAATTCCGACAGAAACTCCTACAACTGTCTGTTTTACTGTTATAGCCTACTATGCTGTTTAGTCCAGCCTAGTTACAGTAGCTAGGCTGGACAGGTGAAAGGGGCAAGGCTTCGGATTGGTCAATTGTCTACGATTGACTCTACAGGCCAGAGACAGACTCCCATAGACCAATACTTCTCAAAGTAGGGGTCAGGACCCCCCGGCGGGTCGCGAGACACAGAGGAGGGGGTCACAAGATTATTTTCAGAAATGAAATTACAATTTAAAATGATTAAAATGTCATTGTTTAGCCATACTTGTTAGTAGTATTACAGTTTATACATTACTTTGATGTGTTCTGCTACTAGCCTGTATTAAAATACTATCAAATAATAATATGGCTGTTATTATTCTACCACCTCTGGGGATAGTGGGGGCCATGAGTCTCTGGCACTTATTTAGGGGGGTCGCGAGCTGAAAGGTTTGAGACCCCCTGCCATAGACCATAGAATCATCACACCAACCAGTATAGCAATGGTTCACAGGAGCAGGGGGATGTTTCATAATGTCCACATCACAGTGTGTTTGTATGGTACACTTCCTCAGGAAGGTACCTCTCTGTATTCGTAAATTGTTACGTTACCAAGTCTCTCCTAATCGTGTGGATTAGCAGCAACTAGTCTCAGGCTCTTCCGGCTATTAGCACTACGTCACAGAAGCAACTCTGTGCTGAATGTCTGATGTATCCATGTAAGCTCTACACAGGACTCGCAGACTTTCGGGAAGTAATACCGTTGATTTCCATTGGCTGTTAGTAATGTCACTCACAAGTATGTATATCCGTAATATCGGGTGCAACGCAAATGCACTGCTTTATTTACTAATTTAAAATAAACATATATCTTAAGCAGTAACCGTAGCCTACACATATTACAGATTTACAGAGTCCTGTTGTTTAGTTTTCCATCTAATTCCTCATTGTATGTTTAACGTTCAACTTGGTCAGCGAGTTACGCAGTTGGCCGTCGTGCATGTCAATCAAACTACCTCTCCTGTCAAGTGAGACCAAGGGAAACAGCCACGCCTGTGGAACAGCAGGCTACCATGTTTCTGCTCTCACAAGCGCATGTGCATGCTTGCGCGCGCACGCGCACGCACACATCCACCCACAGTACATGGTCATTCATCCGTACACACGTTGTCAGACATGCACACAATCAGGAACAGAGTGCACACACACAAACTTGCTTGCTCTCTTTCATGCACACACGTGCACACGCGCACACACATTCAAGCCTATCTGAGGCAAGCAGCTGCTCGTGCGGGAGTCAGCACCACACCTTGTGTATGTGTGTGTGTGTGACACACCTACTGATGATGTCAGGATCTATCTCTCACACACACACACACACACAAGTATGGGAGTTACAGCATGCCATCTATCTCATCATATCATCAAATCTCATTATATCACTTAAATTATGTCAGTTGACAAGTTTGAGCCATTTGCCACACTGTCAGCATGTTCCTACCTAGCCAGACACGAATACAGCACATGGTTGGCTCTGTGATATCTGTGATCCTTAAAATCATTGCTTATGACTTTAACGTTAACCGGAGAGGTGTCCCACACAAATCATTACTTGGCCCACTATTATTTTGTGTTTACATGCTACCATTAGGCAATATTACAGCTAAATGTGGCATCAGCTTTCATTGTTACGTTGACGTTACGGCAACTTTAATAACTGCCACTGGAACGGAATAACCATTTTTATTGTCTGGCCCTGGAGGCCTGTCCTTTTGAGGCACACACAAACTCACCTCTACAGGTGAGTTTGTGTGTGCCTCGTCTCTGTATCACGCCACAACGGGCCATAGGGGGCTAATACCAATCTGACAGCCCTCTCCCTCTTCTATGCGTTACAGATTACTGAAACCTCATTTCCCTTCTTCTACACTTTCTTGTAGCCCAACCCGGCCTAATCACTTTTCTTGAGAGGGTTGAATATCCGTCCTCCTCTGAGAGTAAAAGCTGGACGACGTTATGCCCAGCCCACACAGGGGGCTCTCCTAGGATGTCTGGGCTCTCCAATGAGAGGCAACACTGGGTTGCCCTCAACCCGTGAACCCGATGAGTCTGTTATTCTACCTGTGCCCCCCCACACACCATTTGTACCTGTGCCAGTTAGCCAGCCCAGCACAGTCCAATGGGTTCAGGCCACGCCAAGGTACACCAGTCAAAATGTAATTTTCTGCAAGATTACACACGATAATGACTCGCTTTGGAGGGGCGCCATAAATGATGGCTTCCAATTATAGATGTATAACTATCGATCTGTCAACAGAACCAGGGAGAAAGAGAAACAGGGATGGGGAGAGAGAGGGGGGGGGGGGGGGGAGAGAGAAGGATATGGAGCAAAAATAGGGAAATATCTATATTGAAATAGCAACACAGAGGCCCACAGGAATGTTAACCAACTTTCTAATACATTGTATTTATGCAGCAGCAACTACAGTGGGAAATTGCACAACAATAATTGCTGAAGTCCTTACAAAGTCCCACACGGAGAAAACAAGCATTGAGCCAATAAACACTCCGACAGATGTGGGCTCACCTGGGATCAACGTAGACCTGAGCCACCTGGTCAATCACACGCACGTACACACACACAATACCGAAATACCTCCTTAATAAACCATCTGCACTTCATCTAAGGTGCCACTTTCTATAAATAAAAGACAGAAAACATAATAGCAACTGTGCTCACCCAGCCTGGTGTAGTGACTGGTTCAGACGCTCATCCGCTGCCTGGTCCTCCCCACAGCAGCTGCAGTCAGTCAGTCAGTCAGTCAGTCAGTCTCAAGGACAAACCTTCCAGCTCTCCTCGCCTCCGGTCTCTGTAGCTGAGCGATGCAGCAGCATGCAGATACACACACACGCGGACACACACGGACACACACACACACATGCACGCAAACGCCCTCTCTGCTCTTGCACTGTCTGACTCCGGTCCGTTGTTGAGTTAAGTCACCTGCACGTCCGCTTCTCTCGCTAGGGAGTCCTGGGAGCGTTTCAGACACAAAGTGTGCGTGAGAGGGAGGGGAGGGGGGGGGGGGGGGGGGGTTGT
>JAODUH010021458.1:11827-25247 GCA_027564835.1 Typhlichthys subterraneus
CGAGGACACAGTCAGCTTTCCTTTATATGCAGAGGAGGGGAGGCAGGAGGGAAAATAGAGGACATAGTGCTCAACGTCGCCACTATTCCCATAGATACAGCCGAGAGAGAGAGAGGGAGAGAGGGAGAGAGAGGGAGAGAGAGAGAGAGAGAGAGAGAGAGAGAGAGAAGCATCATATTACTGCTATGTTGAGTCAGCACGTGAATGCAATGTCATCATAGATGTAAGATACACAAGGCATGTTTATAGTGCGTTAAAGGGTAAATAACAATATGTTGTAAATAAAAACTAAAGTTAGGTTGATGTTGCACGGACGACTAGTGGCTGAAACTTTCAGCAACCTTGAACATCTGCGTAAGGCCAATTAGTGACGTCACGTCAGGTGTTATCACGTCGTGGTAATTGCAAAAACGCTTGCTTTGACGTCTCTGAATGGGCACACAGCCGAAGTGACACAACAAGGATTCCTGCGCAATGTTTTTTTTTTATTATTTTGTTGACATGTCCTTTAAAAGTAAAAGTAATTAATTGTAAGCTAATACAATATACAGTATATATATATATATTCAATGTCCACTGCCCTTTCTGTGCTGTGTATGCACTGAAAATATAATATGGTGTTTCGACACAGCCCTGGGTCTGTAAAAGGGACCACAAAGTGGTGCAGGCCAGACTACGATATTATAGCCTTCACAATGCATTTCCAATGTGTGGGCAGAGCTTTTGAGGGAGCACCAGTATATGCCATTGAAAAGAAAGGTCGTCGTCGTCGTCGTCGTTTTGATCGAGCTCAAATATCAACACGCCTTCTCCGGGATTACTATACCTTTAAGGTTTATAAAGATAGCATATAGATATGTTAAGAAAACAACAAAACAGACAAAATACTTTTTAATGAAAGCATGTCATCAGTTTCATGTTTTATTTATTTACTTTCTATTTCAGAGTCTGAGTATGAAGACTTTTATTATAACTGATTTTTCATGTAACACATAATTCAGTACTGTTGATATTTACTGGTCGTCAAAATCATTCAAAGGCTTAATTTCACAGTAAATATTCATTAAGTCAAATATGATACACCGTACTGTAAAATAAATTGGACTGCCTGGTTTGAAAGCCCCTTTTGAAAGAATTAGTAATCAAACTAGCATCATGTTTATTGGCAAATTTGACATGGGAATAATAAGATTACATTTCCAGACCTTTCAGAACTGCGCTGCACAGGATTCCAAAAAATGCTACACCTAAATGGCCTCAGGTAAAGCATAACCATAAATATTAAGATGGCTGCACCTCATGTTCAAAATGCTGATCATATAAACAAGTTATATTCCTCCCTGGTTACATAGTAATAATACTATACAAAAGAAATATTGTTTAAAACTTGTTGGAGGGAAGAAATATAATTAATATGATCCGCTGTGTTGCTGACAATACTGACATTTTCTTTTCTAAAAAAAACATCAGAACAGTTAGACTTAATATCCAAAACACCTTCAGATATTCGCACACTAACCCATACAGTGTACCCCAAACGTAATTATAATGAAACGTGTCGTGTGCAGATTTAAAAAAAACGTTAAAAACTACCTGTGCAATTTTAGACTACCATTAATGTTTCTCCAAGCGATGGAGCAAAAGAGATCATTCATAATGTTGTACATCAGAGCTACCTGTTCCAAGACCAGCCCTCCTCTCTGTCCATACACACCGTCTGAGGTAAGGACTCCGGTGGGCCACACAGTTAATACAGCAGTGGGAACAGCGTGGCATGAGTTTCACCTCTTCTGTCCGGAAGTCTTTCCTTCCGGCTGCTTTCACCGTTGCTCCTCCGCATGTGATGTACAGTAGAGTCGGAGGTAGGTTAGACGTTTTGTGGCTTTCCCCAATATGGGGAACTGGTAAAAGTTTCTTTATTTTTTATTTGACGCACTGTAATTTCATTCTAGTCTATTGACTCTAGGTGTTTGTTCATTGCTTCTGTCTCTCTGGTAGCTTTATTATGTGTTATTGAAGTATGCCTCCGGGCTTGGGATCCGGGGGGCGTCAGACATCAGTTGAAGCCCAGACCGGCCCGTTTAGGTCTCTGGGTGGCCCGGACGGGCTCAGTGATGCCCCTGCCCTCTGGCCCCAGGCCCATGCCGGGGTTCCAGCCCATGCTCTGCAGCATGCGGCTACCCATATTGGTCTCAGGGATGGGAGTGGCGCTCTCACCTACCATGTCTGGGAACAAGAGCATTATGTTGGGCAGGAGTGGAAGTGCAGAATACATTTTATTATTAATTACATTGAATATAAATTTAATTAATAAAAAAAAAAAAAAGATATATATATATATCTCCAGACTAACCCTAATGAAACTAACATCGCTATATTAGTTTCATTATTTTCTTTACAATTCCAACACTATAGCCACCCCAAATTAGAACATTAACAGTGAGTGGTGTCTATAATGTGGGGTTCTGCGGGGGACAAAAGGACGGTGGAGCAATGAAAGGTGTATATTGAAAAATGCTAATCCTCAACGTTAAATCTATTAAACGTTTTACACTTAGACCCCTCCTACAGTGAGATCAACATCCCACTTGCATTGCTAATCCTCTCAGGCATCCTAGTTGCTGCACCGGGTCTGGGCTTCCAAGCTGGGAACGAAGGAATGTAAATGACCCCTCAGTTCCACGGCACGCTTAATATTTTAATCCCCTTTTCCTAGACAATTAGCGTGCATTCCCAGAGGTTGTCCTGTTGATACATCCAATCATGACTTGAGGCAGGCAGCGCTATAGTACATTAGGTTTACATACATTCCTCTGTTGAGGTGGAGGAGGAGATGCAGTCCTCCTTCCTTTACACTTCCTCTACTGTCTTAAAGGTGGACAAAGTGTGGGGGGAAAAAAATGCTTTTAAAAAAAAAAGGTATAGTCAGCGGTTTTAAGGTAATGCCCTTTTTGTCAAATTCAGCGAATAATCTACCCATGCTCCGCTGGCTGCCCATTCTGCATGCTGAAGGAATGATCTGGCGTTTCTGCACAGCCATGGATTCGCAAATAGGAACACAAACAAAAGTGGTGCAGACCGCACCACACAATATCCTAGTCCAATGTGTGCCCAATGTTTCTCCAAAACGACTGACTATATACAGACCCATTGACCGTTTACAAACAATGATGACGCACATTAGCCTGCACGCTCGGTTTTGCAGAACAGAAGTATGGTGGAGTCCAATGACTTGTCAAGCTATGCAAGAGCATCAACCACCAAACATCACATTTAATTGCTTGCGGCCACATCAGCAAATATGCCTAAAAGACACTGGTTGACATAGCGCGCTAAAATCATTCTCTAGGTAATATTTTAATAATTTATAATAATTTAGCACACTGTTCGCGCTGACTGTGGTTCCCTCCAGTGGGCCCATTTTGCCTGTGTTTATGATGACTTTTGTCTAAATATTTCACTTTAACGGCTATACAGTTAGCTTTGGGTTTCCTACCTTGTTATTAGTGCATCCCGTCACACAGCAGCTTCTAGGCATGCTTTGGTTTTTTTGTTAGCAGACGAAAGTACAAGGAGGTGTCGTGCCAGAATGTGTACGTCTGCTGAAAACTGACCCAAACGACAAAAAGTGCATTTTATGGGGTGTATTCCCGCTCTGAAGATATTTAAACTGGTATAAAAAGAAAGTAAAAATCATCTAGGACACACAGTGGGTGAAATATTGTTGAGTCATAAGGATAATTAAATAAAGAGATTATTTATTTTATATATGGGGCTTAACTGGACGTCGGCTGCATGAGCTGCGTGCGCATGTGTTGGTGAAGTTGACGTGACGTCAGCAGTAAATGGGTCTGTACCGTTGATTTAATGCTCTTGAAGAAAAATGTGTGAATAAATAAATAAATAACAGACAGGAGAAAGGGGCAAAGAATTGTTAAAAAATAAATACAAAAGAAAAAAAAAGAAAAAAGAAAGAAAGATAAATAAATAAATAAAAATAAACCTGCCAGATGGCGTGCTAGTTCCGCTAGGTGTGTGTCTGGTACCTGAGGGAGCGTTGGAGGCGAGGGGGGCTGCTTTGCGTCTCCGCTTGACATCGCCAGTGCACAAAGAGCCTAGGTGGCCGCTCGTCTGTCTGCAAATCCCGCCCAGCAACAGCATAATCATTATTATTACGGCGAGTAGCACCGCGGGGATTTGTTCCTGTACTTATTTGTTTTCTAATCAAACTAAGTGGCCTTAAATTATGGGGCTGAAAGCATTCCAGTCAGTAATGGAATAACTAAAAAGTTTGCCTGCGTTTAACTGTTGTTCTCACCTGCTGGCGGTTTTTACTGAACAACTTCTCCTGTGTCCTCTGTCTGTCCGGGTGTCCCAGTGCAGCTACAAGGAGACAGACAGAGTGAGCCACTAATCAAAATGTTAGATCCCTAATCCACAGGGAGCAGAAGTGTACCTGCATTACGGCACACACCTGCATTAGCAAGGGGCCTTTTTCTAAATTGCTTTGCGGGAAAGCAGACATCCCGATAATAAAAGTCCTATACTATAAAACATTCCCAGGTGAGAAGTAAACGGCTGAGTGAGTCTCACCTGTCCGTGTTCTCTCCTAGACGTGGGGTTAAACCAAGGCCTGTTGGAGGACAAAACAAGGTTTACCTTACGCCACATGATAACAGAGAGACATTTACTCATTGTTCCTAACTAATACTTTTCCTGACATTTAAACTAGTTGACTAGTCTAAAAGTAACTAAACACTGAAAATGTTTAAACATTGTCAAAAAATGTATTATTATTATTATTATTATAGCAGAATGTTAATCACATTCTTAAATTACTAAATCGTGTTTCATATGCCACTGTCACAAAGTGCCACACATTTAAGCACCATGTAATGCATGATTTGGACATTAAAGAATATGATTACCTGTTCCAAATGGTTCTTAATACACGCAATCTTTTCTTGGACAATGTTTAGCCTTGATGATTAAATAAGATACGTTTATCCTACTGGAATTCCTGGTGGCAACTGGCGAGGGGAGCAATGTTAACACAATCTACACACCATCTAACACATATGCTATGTAGTGGCACAGCCATGAATGGGCAAATAAAAGTATGAATGCAAAATAATAAAAACGTGGGTGCCTACTAGGACCGGTATGTGGGGTTTGGGAGGGACTCACTCTTGGGAGTCCTGAGCTTGCCTGTCATTGAAGCCCTGGCCAGTACTGCCCTGGAGTCCTGCCTCAGAGGCCTGCTGGTTTCCATGGAGACGGCTGAGCCTGGCCTGGAACCCTGGCCGACACAGCTTACACAGGTTAGTCATCAAGTACCCTCACGACCTGAAAAGATTCACCCTGGCAATTTAATTGCTACTGTAAAGAGACAGCTTCCACAGACCTCCTGCATGAATACAACTGTAAATATTAATTAGAAACTTATTAAAATTTGTATTTTGTAAGATACTAAACTTCTACTCATCTATTGCGTCCTGCTACTAGAATGTATACTTATGTTAAGCTTTAGCAATCATTGAATAAGAACCCAATGACCTGAGCTACAGGCAGGACTTTATGATTTAATGCCATAAATCCAACCATTTAACTCGTCCCATTATGCCTGTGTGCAGAGCATGCCCCCTACTGGTCATAGGGGATATTACAACAATATATCAATATACCAATAGCTGTGATACTGGTTGGGGTCCTACATTGTTGTTAATTCAAAGCTTAATCCTGCTTCACCTCTCTGTGCTCCAGGACTCATCAGGGGGAAGGAACCCGTGAGGATGCTGTTGAAAACAGGGTCCACCATGTCCAGCTCGTCCGACCCCGTCTCCCTCTCCCACCAGGGAATCACACCGGCCACCCCGCACGCGCCCCCGGGGCCTGAACCGGAGCCTGTCTCACCATCGTAGAACCAGTCGCTCTGCTCGTCGTCGCCTGGAGAGGAGGCAGAGGGCGGGAGAGGATCAAAAGGAAACAGTGCTACAACAACATTTGTCCTGGGGTTCGGGGGGGGGGGGGGGGGGGGTGTTTGAAAGTCCACTAAGACTACTGGGATACTATGCTGCCAGTAACAAAAGGAGTCGATTTGGAGCCAAAATACAACATTCACCCATTAGGATTCACTGGCACTGCAATCCCCAGCACCGTTTATGTACACTGGGAGGCTGGGGCTGCTAACCAGAGTGTACACCAAGTGAATACCCAGCTATTGGGCAACACGGTGCACGGCCCCTGCCTCTGTGTGTGTAGTTTGCATGTTCTCTCCGTGTCTGCGTGGGTTTCCTCCGGATGTCCCGGTTTCCCCCACTGTCAAATATATGTCGGGTTCATTCTCCAGCCAGTGTCAGCTGACCAGTGACACTGCCAACAATTTAAAGTTGGCGGCTGCCCGCCGGCTGCCCAGTGCTCCCTTGAGGGATGGGTTAAATGCAGAGGATGAATTTTGCAACACGTATGTGTATGTATGACAAGAAAAGGACCTTTTCAACATAAGGAATGTTCTGAAGACAGGTGTCTCAGGGCTCCGTGGGACCTAGGGGGAAAGGTTTACTATTCTATGAAGAGCTTGCGCTTGGTTATGTGTGTGTGAGGTTTGTATCTATATTACGGCTATGTATGCGGAGGTGAGATGTTTGCATTCTGCGTGGATACCTTGCCTCCCTTCATCGTTGGTGTAAAGGCCTCCGTCACTGCTATTACTGACACTGCTGGTCTCACTGAGAAAGAACAAAGAGGGAAATTATGTTTTACCAAAGCTAGCAAGCACAGAAATATGAATGCACATATGTTTGTAGGGCTGGACCAGAATATTTGACTATTCGGATATTCTTTGGTGTGTAGGTATACCGAGTTTGAAATTTGGGGTTCGAAAATATTTTTTTGTTTTGTTGCTTTTTGCATGGGTATTAGCCCTTTGATTAGTATTTTCTCTGTAAAAAAAAACAAATCAATGCGTTTGATATTCCAATCTGTTTTAACCGGCTTGGTCTGTAAGAATAGTATTCGCTACGAATTACTACTGAAGCTTCGAAGCTCAAAAAAAGGTATTCAGGCCAGCCCTAAAAAAAATCGTTTTTGGGCCATTTGTTGTGAGCATGCACACCCTCTCACAGGTTTAGTGAAGCAGAGTTGAAAAACAGGGTCAGGAGAGAGGAGATCAAACACTAACCACCTGTCACTCATGTCCTCATCCGAGCCCTTGCGCTCTTCCAGTTCCATCTTGTCTCTGGAGGCCGAGACGGCGTCCTCACTCTCTACCACCACCCCTTCGTCGGCCGCCTCCGCACCCTGCCGGTGGGCCACCACCTTCCTCTTCTTAACTTTACTCTTCCCTCCGCCCGGCCTCTCGAGTCCGGCTACGCAGAGCTCCATGGCGCCCCGCCCATCAGCCATGCCGACCCCAGGCAGCCTGCACCCCACGTGGGTTTTGGGGACCGGCGGGGGCCCTAGCATTGTGGTGGTGGTGGTGGAGGAGGAGGAGGGTGCACCCTGCTCCAGAGGGGGGTCCACGGCCATGCGTTTGACCTTGCGCCGCCGTCTCAGGCTCCGCATGCCCTCTGCGGACCCCAGCATGGCCAGGTCCTCCTGCCAGAGTGGACGCTTGCCCCTGACCATGTCGGCGGTGAGCGGGGTCCGTCGCTTTGGCCCCAGCTGCTCGTCCGAGTCGCTGTTGTCCCGGGCATGGCTGTTAGCAGCAGACACCCCTCCTGTGTTGGCGCGGTAGTCCTGTACAAGTTGTTAAAAGCACATATTCTAGATATAGATATATACACACACATATTGTAGAGACCATAAAATACAGCTTATTATAAAAACGGGACTTTTGTCAATATTACCACCAGCATGTGTCTCATCACAGTGCAGTCTTATTATTTAGTTTACAGCTAAATAGGAAAATCAGGGCATAGGACTGAATACTACATTCAGATAACACGGGATGTCTCTGCTGACCTTGTGTTCTTCCACACTGGACTCTGAGCCCTCGCTGAGGTGACCCGTCTCCCAGGGCGGGTGCGGGTTGTCAGACCGCCGCTTCCGCCCGCGTCTCTTCCGAGCCTGCCTCTTGAGTAGACACCCCACGGCCAGAGCGTGGTCCCCGCCGTCGCCGAAGCCACCGCGCACCGCCTGCTCAGAGCTCTCCTCCAGCGCGGACACCAGGTCATGGACCAGCTCGTCCATCGTCCGGCGAAAGTGCCTGAGAGAAGAGGGGGGTTACGCCTTCGACATGGTAATAAAAGACATAAATAACAGCAAAGGTGTGTGTGTTATGTTTTGACAAAACATTCATGTGGTTCTGTTATAAGGTCATTCAAGGGGATATCTAGTGACAAAATGGCCAATGCAAATAAGTCCAAGTGTATGGTATTTATCTAGGTCAAAATTACATTACTGGACGGATGGATAGATAGATATAGATAGATGGATGGATGGATGGATGGATGGATTCACGTTGGCCGGATAGCTAGCTAGCCTGCTAAGATTGTTTTGGTCTTGTGGTGTACTGCTACACGTGAGCATGTTCTACTCAGTGCTTCCTGAGATGAACTAGAAATAGATGTATTCATCACTTTCCCGATGAAAACGTTTTAATCAATAATTAATAGCAGCCCTACGCCCTACCCATTTGCAGCACAAAGCCTTCTTTGACATCATACTACCATAAAATTAACGAACTAACTTACCGGTAATTACTTATTGGATTCAGTTATTACTATTTTCAGAAGCGTGTAGGGTATATAAAGTAAACAACAAAGTATATCTTTAATAATGTCCCCCCTACGGTAGTTAGCAACTAGCGCGTTAGCTTACTAGCCGGTTGATGGCTAGATTCAAATAGACATGGTACCGTAAGATACAATCCGTTTCGTCTGACTTGCTTTAAAGGCCACTTACCAGCCGGTTCCCGCTTTACCAAAGGTTTTTAGATTAGCTGCACGGAACATTAAAGCCGTCAAATACCGAGTACCTTTAACCAGAAACAACGGACAAACATATACACACGAGAGACGCCATTCTGTGCGAAAAGCCCCGCTAATGTTAGCTTGCAAGATCAGTATGGGACAGGACACAAACACCTTGTTCACAGTGTATATGCAATTACTTAATTCGGCCGCTAGATAGCGATGTTCGATCATAAAGAAGCAATGATGTATAGCTAGTCCTATAATGAATTGTGCATCTAATACTTACATTGTACAAGTATCATATACTGTAGTCTATGACGGTAATCTAACAATACATCAAATGTTCTAGCATTTAGTCATTTCAGTTGTTAGTTGTATCGTCTTTGGTGGAGCCCGTAGGTTGAAAGGAGTCTTGGACTTGAACTCTCATGACAGGTGCTGCCCTCCTGGCTGAATGTCAGCTATTGCTTCACAGGCGATATGAGGTCAGTCAAAACAACAGGTGCCACAGCCTCAGGCTACCTAAGAAATATTCTGGCTATGAAGTATGTAAATTATAAAGCAGTAGATTAGGATAAAATATTCATCTGGTCTGAATGCAATGTTCTTCATGTGTTCCTGTGTCAGAATAAAGGTCACACATCCTTACATAACCTCCTAACATAATGACATACAGCCATAACGGCTGTGCCATAGAAGAGTCTTAATGACCTCCGGCTTCTCGGGTTTCTGACTGGGGGTCCCAGGTAAAATGAGTAAATAAGTTGTTTTGCACATGCGACACACGAGAGTCTTTCATACAGTGAAGAAGACACGCATAAAGTCAGTAAACTACTAGAGACGCTGAACGCGAGCAGTATTCTACATATGTCTATTAGGAGTCGCCTATAGCAGAGGCTCAGAGAGAGACACGGTAACAGATGAGCACCAACAGATGATGGAACTATGATATCTGTAGAGCACTTTGAGGAGATCCACGGGAATGCACAGGATGCCAGTGAAACCACATGGAGCTGGGTAAAAAAAAAGAAAGAAGTCATTTGTTTCTCTGTTGTTTTCAGGTATAGGTTTTCGTGTTGTGCATGAATATTTGAACATTTGAAACATTTTGTTGCAAAAGTACATTTTATTTCCGTTCTATGTTTTTTTATTGGTCACATATACCTACAGAGCACCGTCAATGAAAGGTAGGCTAAAGGTTTGATAGTTGAAACATTTAACATTTTAACATTCAAACATCTTGACTCTGCAGACACAAGACAATGAACAAAATATAAAGTACAAATAAAAAATAATAGAGAATATATACAACAAACCTATGAAATAATATATAACAGAAATAGAATAAAACAGGTTCCCTGCAGAACATCAACAGGTTGTTGATGTTTGTTACGGTATAAAGAATATTTGGGGTATATGGTGCAGCTCTATCAATTGTTCATCAGCCTATAGCTTGGATAACTCTCTTTCTGAAACTTCTGGTTCTGGTACACAAGCTCCTGTATGTTTACCAGATGGCAGCAGGGTGAAAAGTGGGCTGGGGTCTGTGATGATCTTCCCACTCTAGCAGCATACTGTAGGTCCTGATTGGCTCGAAGCTCAGTCCTGGGTAGAAAGAAATATGATAAATATATTATTAGAGAGAAATATAATATGTCAAGAACTACGCCATCATACTGAAAGTCACAGTGGAGAATTCAGTTAAAATCATCAAGGCTACAATAATCATGGTTTTGTTATCAAATATGCCAATTTAACAGCAATGTAGCATGTGTGTGTGTGTGTGTGTGTGTGTGTGTGGTCTATCAGGCACCAGTTTCAAGGTGGCTGTGACAGTGAGTCTGGGGGTGTAAATTACAGTAATCTCTCTGTAAGACGAGCTGATCAGTTTGCATTTGCGAGGGGAGAGGAGAAGAGCAACCATTTGCGTGAAGAGGCAAAGAAGGGATAAGAAGCAGAGTTGGATGGTGCCGTATTACTTTAAAGTGAAATTAAAGAAAAATTGCACTTTCTACAACATGCAAGCAAGAGAAAGGCATACTATGTTGTCCATTAGCCTTAATCATAAAAAAGGTTTCATGATTGACAAACATAATATACATATACATTTATTTTAGCTTGTCATTAGGAAATTTAACTTTATTTAGTTAATTCCTCAATATGGATTTAAGAAAGTAGACATACATAAGCAATATATTACAATGTTCAAACTATGCTGGAGTAAACAGAATCTTAACTACTGAGTAACCAACGGTTTTCATACTCACTTGTGCATGAAATGTTTATTATTAGCCCAATGATATGGCACATAAAGTACGGGTTGTGTTTCATAGTCTACCACCATAAGTGTACAATATCCTTAATATCTGTTCTTGGCTGTAACCAAATTATTTCATAACCAAACCTTTGTTGTGTATTATAACCAGTGTTGGGCAGTAACTAGATACTAGGTACTGTTATATTATTACTTTTTTCAGTAACTATAGTGTAACAAATAACTATTTCCAAAACGGTAATGATATTACAATTACTAATCCAGTAATGCTGCATTACTGCGTTACAAGAATGAGATTTACCTCCCCCTAGACCTCCATTTTATGAAGACTGTCCTTTTTTATTTGGCTCATCCTAGCAAACCTAGGCTAACTGAACCGACCTGACAATCATCTGGTTTGAGAGGCTGCAATGTTTTTACTTTGGCTGATTGTTGACTCCTAAGGTTCATTATTGTTTAATAAAGAGGATTCAATTAAAAAATTTGTTGTCTACACAAGTTGTAATTTTTCAGAATGGGCAAGGCAGGGTAGTGACTGTGAAAGTAATATATCAAGGTAACGAGTAATGTAACTAATTACTTTTAATACCCAGTAATAAGTAAAGTAATATCATTACTTTTTCAAGGAGTAAAGCGTAACTTATTACAATTCCTGTGTAACTTGCCCAACACTGCTTATGATTCCTAGTCCTAGACCAGCATTAGCTCTACTTGAGCCATTCAGAGTGACATCAGCTGAATGGATGAATGGATTATAGAATTTGTTAGACAAGTGTGCCCTTGATGAGTCAAATGAAATGGCAGCAAACCAAAACGACACTGTTTGATCTTTATAGATATGTCCTGTATGCATGCAAGTGAAGTTTAGAATGAGGACGATCTCTGTGCATTGAGAAAATATATTTCATTGCTACTTCAAATGTATAATATTGATGATCAGTATTTTTAAATGCACAAATGGAAAGACAAAGTAGTCCACACTGCAAGCTAATATGCTATAATTCTACCAGTATAACCATTTAGAAAACTCCTGTGTGTTATCATGCTAATGCAGGTTGCTGTGCCAACACAGATGGTGTCTAGTCAGCAACACTAAAACATACCAACCCTTCTTTTCAAAGTCATAAACCACAGATTAGCACACTATTAAATTATTTTAGGTATCAGAATAAGCATAGTAAGCCATAGGCTACATGATGTGAAATTACCAACCTACATCCAAAATATAATTTTGTGCATACACGCATTATAAAAGGGCATGCTTGTTATCCAGATGGCTAACCGGGATAGAACATAGCCTACAAGTTAATAACTGTCATGTCTACTGACATTAAAATAACTACATAAATATAGAGGGAGAGAGAGAGAAACACAGGCTGAAAAACGTTTTCCCAGCACGCACATACTGTACATAGTGGCGTGTACTGTAAAGTTTGATGTATTTTACTGTTAAGATTTTGACATGTTACCAATCACACACACGCGCGCACACGCATACAAACACACACACACACACACACACACACGCAAACACGCACACGCACACCTACAATAGACTCTTATACAGGACTGTAGGCCTGTGTAAGGACAAGGACATGCTGGGCTAGACTGGCCGGTTAGGGGGCTCTTGTACATTTTCTACAGTGAAACGTCTTAGATCAAACGTGTGCGTGTGTGCGTGTGTGTGTGAGTGTGTGTGTGTGTGTGTGCGTGTGTGGCATGTTGATAATTCATCATCCCCTCACTTCCTTCTGGTTTTTTGAGACACATCGCATGTGTGCCAAATGAAGGACTGTGATTGGTTAGCAAGATCACCTCACTGTGTCTCGCTGCTACTGTGAACCACGTTTCTTCTAAGATTGTAACATCCAGTTTTGTTTTTTTGTAATTTTTACACATGCGTAGGTGCAATGATGCGTAACCAAACAACATTTGACCTGATTAGTAAGTGATGCTCTCCTCCATGCATGTTGAAATGGCAAATTCGTTGCTGTTATGATATTTGGACATAGTCAGTGATGGGTAGATGGATAGTAAGTGTGGGTAATATTGGACGCTTCAGTACAGTGTTGCCACAGTGGCAATACAACTTAACACTGATTGGCGGAGAGTCGTGTTTCGCTCCGGTAACGTCATTCGCTGACAAGGCTTCAATGTATGAGAGAGAGAGAGAGAGAGAGAGAGAGAGAGAGAGAGAGAGAGAGAGAGAGAGAGAGAGAGAGAGAGAGAG